>PVIU01005874.1:0-107886 GCA_004026605.1 Ondatra zibethicus
CCCTGGGGACGTAGGCAGCAGAGGACCTCCATCCAACCCCTTCCCTTCTCCCAGTTCCTCCCTGGGGACGTAGGCAGCAGAGGACCTCCATCCAATCCCTTCCCTTCTCCCAGTTCCTCCCTGGGGGCGTGGGCAGCAGAGGATGTGATCTTTTTCCCTCTAGCCTTTTTTTTCTTTTGGGGAAACAGCAGTTGTCCCCATTATCTTTGGTATTTGTATACTTGATCCCCACTTGGTGACTGTTTGGAGAAGCTTAGAACCTTGATGGATCTCACTGGAGAGGACTTTGAGGTTTCTGAAGATTAAGGGCATTCTGAGTCCCCTGCCCCCCTCCTACTTCCAGTTTGAGATGTGAGCTCCCAGCTGTTCTTGCCACCATGTTTGGTGTTTGCTGGTCCTCCTGCCCGTTGGTGATGGACACTTATCCCTCTGGAATCATACGCCTCAAATTAGCTCTTCCTTTACAGGTTGCCTTGTTCATGGTGTGTTATCCCAGCAATAGAAAGGTAACAACAGACACAGCATATTTTTCTATTTTACAGGAAGCATGACCTTAAAAAAACAAAAAGGCACAGTGTATATTGAGTACAGAAACATTTGTTTTCTTTTTTTAGTAAAAACAATCTTTTTTTTTTTTAGATATAATCCTCCAATTCACATATCATGAACTTCACTCAGCAAATAAAATTCTTCCATATTCAGAACTGCTTTTCACCATTCATGATTTGGGAATTCACACAGCTAGCTCCTGATCACCCTCTGACACATGAGGAGCCATGGCAATTGGAGTTGTTGCATAGGCAGCTGGTTTTCCAGGCGAACTCAAACAAGATGGCTGCCTCTTCCAGCTCTCATTCCACATCAGCATCAGGTGCTCTTCCTGGCTGCTAAGAGGGTCACAATGTTTTCACACGTTTCTTCTTGAATGTGACTTTACCATTTTTAAAGTGGCCCTCAGTGTGGTGAAGTGTGCCAGCCTTCCTCTTCAGCAAATGTTTTAAGTCCTTGATACCCTTGGCAGCCGTAAAATTATGTCTTTTTTTCTTCCCCTAGAAATTACTGGGATTTTCCGGGCCTCAGGAAGTCCAAAGACACATATTAGATCTAGACACACATAAATGCACCATGAATACATGTTCAGAAGTTGTCCGAGGCTCCTGCCAATCTTGATGTTTACATATATGACCGTTAGTCATAATTTTAAATTTATTTATTTTATTTCTAGTTTTTATTCATTTAAAATAATTCTAAGTATTTATTGTCATTTTATACGTATGAGTGTTTGCCTGCACATATGTATGTGTACTATGTGTGTTTGTGTAGTGTCAGAAGGGGTCAGACAGGGTGTGGGATTCCCCGGTATTGGAGTTACATGTGGCTATGAGGTACCGTGTGGGTGCTACAACCCAAAACCAGTTCCTCCGTAAGAGCAGCAGATGCTTTTAACTACCAAGCTGTCTTTCCAGGCCTAATTAAGCACGTTACTGGTTTACAGCTGTGGGACAATTTCCTCTTGACATTGCCTTGACTAATTGAGTACTGCCTGAGGAAAGTTAGGAGTGGGACTGGCGGGACTTTGCAGAGGAGAATGATTTTAAAGATCCAGAAACTCATACAAGGGACTATAGTCCATTTTCATTCTGATTAGATGAGAAGAATAGTTTGCCTCAGTCAATAAAGAATAAGGAAGGCAGAGCATAACAAAACCTTTGTCATTTCTTCTGGATTTCCTGCGTTAAGTTGGGAGCGTAGCCCCCAGCCCCTGGCATCCATCCCAGCCAACCTGGCCTGGGAGTTGCATTGCTCTGGACTCCAAATCCCAGCATGCTACTCCCACAGGGTATTTAAGTGGGTTCCCAGAGGAGAACCTGGGTTTTCAGGTCTGCATGGGGTCTCTGCTGTCCTGTCTCTCCGCCAGGTGCTCAGCCACCCGAGAGAGTACTTAATAAAACAATGGGCATTTTGATTTGGTTTGATTTGACCTAATTAGATTTCTTGAGCCAGCGGGGCTGCCCCTTTTCTTATTATTTTTTTCTTAACATTCTGCTCAATGACCCCCTTATGATAACTGCTCAAGGAACAGGAACTTGTAGCCTTATGAGGAAAAGGGAGGGAACACTCTTCTTTCGTAATATTTACAACCAAAAGAGTGCATATGCATTGTCTTACTTAGGGTTTCTATTGCTGCAAAGAGACACCATGACCACAGCAACTCTTATAAAGAAAACATCCAATTGGGGTGGCTTGTTTACAGTTTCAGATAGTCAGCCCATTATCATCATGTCAGGGAGAATGGTGATGTGCAGGCAGACGTGGTGCTGGAGCTGAGAGTCCTACATCTTGCAGGCAACAGGAAGTCAACTGACTGCGACACTGAGTGAAGCTTGCACAAAAGATCTCAAAGCCCGCCCCCATAGTGATGCACTTCCTCCAACAAGGCCACACCTCCTAATAATGCCACTCTCTTTGAGGGGCATTTTCTTTCAAAGCACCACATGCATCAAGGTCCCCATTCCTTGCTAGTTTAGTGTGTATGAGGGGTTCTTGTCAGGAATGCACTTGGGCAGAGAATGAAGGGAAAGGGGTGGGCTTCTGGCTCAACAGGGTGCTCCTGCTGTGTCTAGTCAGCCACATTGTTAGCTATTTCTAGAGAAGAAGAATAGATTGGACTCAATTAGAGATGCTAAATCATACAAGAGGGATAACTAAGCAAGAGGGAGTTCAGATATCAATGAGAAATATTAGAGGCACCCCAGGTGGAAAGAGAATTCTTAACAACTGAGACATCCATTCTTTGATTGTAGTGATCATATGTTTGGTAATTGTTGCCTAATCCAGTAAATCCTTTCTGTTGGACATTTTCTGATTTATTTATTACATAAAATCTGTACTGATCAACATGAGATAGTTTCTGACAACCACTGTGATTAAGCCAATTAAACGTTTTAAGTCTTTTTTATTGATGGCCAGACCAAGAGGGTTCTGGAGCTCTCAGAAAGTCTCTTGGTGCTCAAGCTCAGGGATACAGTATTTTTTTTTTTGTTGTTGTTGTTTTGAGACAGGGTTTTTCTGTAGCTTTAGAGCCTGTCCTGGAAGTAGCTCTTATAGAACAGGCTAGTCTCAAACTCACAGAGATCCACTTGCTTCTGCCTCCCGCGTGCTGGGATTAAAGGTGTGCGCCACCTCCACCCAGCAGGATATAATATTTTAAAAATGCAAACCCCACAAAAATACATCTGAGTTAGATGAAGGTCAGAGTATCCCTGAAAAGTTCATTTCTGGCAGAGCATAGTCATTATTTTAGGAATAACTTGCCAGTTATTTCGCTTAAAACATCTGGACCATGGTGAAGGCCATGGAAATCTCAGTCAAATGTGTTGCCAAAGCAGATGTGACTATAGAGGGGTTGAGAATTGTCTAAACCAGTGGTTCTAATGTTGTGACCCTTTAATACAGTTCCAAAAGTTGTGGTGAACCACAATCATAAAATTATTTTTGTTGCTACTTCATAACTATCATTTTGCTACTGTTATGAATTGTAATATAAATATCTGTGTTTTCCAGTGGTCTTAGGTGGTGTGGAGACCCACAGGTTAAGAATTGCTGGTCTAAGCAAACACAAAATGGAGTCAGACTAGGATGGCTTTTACCTTAGTCATTTCATTCTCCATTTCTACAGTTACCTTCAAATCTTGGCTCTTGGCTAAGAGATAAGTAAATCTGGGTCCTGAGCATCATTAGCCAAACAAAGGCCATTTTTTATCTGATAAACTTTAAAAGGCAATTTACTTCACCTGCATGAGGTGCGGGGCAGCTCTCCTGTAGAGCTGGTAGGGCAGCACCCAGGGGAGTCAGAGGTGTGTCCCCTCTTGGCCTATTAAGCACATACTTGGGGGTAGTAGGTGTACAGTCATACATAAAACCGGATTATTACACAGATATTCTGGGGTCATACAGCAGGTGAGACCAGTGGTACAGGCAAACCAAGTTCCTGTGGAAGCAACATAAATTTCCTTAACTAGTATTACAAGAGGCAGAAAGGGGGGGAGGGGTGTGCATAACCAAACAGGAGTCCTGTTGCGAGAGAGTATTAGCCTGGGTGGATCCGGTCCCGGTGAAATGGTTCATATCTGGTCCTAGTTTGGAATGAACTTGGCAAGGGAGTGAACCCAGGCATACATCTGGTCAACCTTGTTTGCAGCTGGTGTCAGGATGGCAGTGTGAGGTCCATTCTAGGCAGGTGTCCCTCCTTTTTCTGAAACTTCTTAGTGTACACTTGGTCCCTCCCCAGAGTCTCTTTTCTATATAATCCAGACATTTTGGCTACTTGCCCCTTTTTGTACCTTTGTCCTTCTGGGCTGCTGCACCTGGTTACCCCCCCCCTTTCCCCTCCTCCCACATGACCCAGTTCAGTCTGGCCATGTCCACTGTGGACTCTCCCAGGTGTCCCTGCTTCTGGCCATGCTCTCTCTAACATACGTATGACAACCTGTCTCCTGTACCACACCTAGGAGCCGCCATGTCCTTTCTTCTCCTTTTTACTTCGTTTCTTTTAATTCAGAGACCAATAGGTAACCTCCTCAATGACAGAATCCCTTTTCATTTTTTAAAAAATCGTTTCCTTTTTTTCTCAGCGGTTACTAGGCCTTGGAGGCCTGGCCAGCTGGCCTGAGATATGTTCAGCAAGCTCTCACAACCACGGAGGGTCACCTCAGGGTTATCATCAGGTATTAATGTCACAGGGTTGGGAGTGTACAGCAACAAAAGTAAGATCAAGCGACAGAGAGATGTAAGCATTTGACATCCATCCACTGTGAAACTTTGAATGAGAATGACCTCCGAAGGCTCATATATTTGGGTGATTAGTTATCATTGATAAACTACTTGGAAGAGATTAGGAGGTATTCTCTCTCTCTCTCTCTCTCTCTCTCTCTCTCTCTCTCTCTCTCTCTCTGCCCCTATGGGTTAGGATGTAGATCTCAGCTCCTACTCCAGCTCGATGCCTGCATTCGCCACTGTGTTCCCTTCTGACTAGCCCTCTGAAACTATAAACTTCTCCAGTTAGATGCTTTTTTTTTTCCATTGGTCATGGTGTCTCTTCACAGCAATAGAATAGTAACTATAGTGACTAAGACATTGGCCATTTGTCCCTTTTAGGATGACTTCCACAGCAAGGGGAGCCGTTAAAGTCAGGTTCTGGCCTGGGGTGAGCTTGTCAGCTTTCCCTACTTGTATAAGAGGTTAAACAAACAACAGAATGACCAACTGGCAGACACCATGTCCAGACCCTTGGACAGATATGTTACAAGCCTTGGCTAGGATCTGAGACAAAAAGGTGGACCGGTTTAGTGACATTTGGTAGCTAAAGCTGGGGGTTGGGTAGTGTGCAGAAGTTGATAGAGGTGCCTGAGGTTGAGGGGGTGGGGAGGGGATAGTGGTGGTGGATGAGTCTGGAAGAGGTAGGGGAGGTGGGAATGGGGAAGACAGGTTGTAGACAGGGAACCGGAACCCAGTAGATGGCCTTAAACTGCAAAGGCAGCAGGAAGGGTGGCGGGAGGCCGGTGACGGGGAGCCTAGCAGCACTGGACTCCCTGTTGGTGGTGCAGGCGCCACCTGCCCGCCTTTTGGCACCTGGAAGAGCCACCGCCTGTCCCAAGCCCTTAGCAGTTGAGAGAAGCACCCCCTACACCCCAACAACTCCCTACCTTTCATTAGTCCTCTGTCCTTCCGGCATGAGCAGGACCCAGGATGGCTTTGGGCCAGCGCCTATGGATAATACAGCCTACCCAGTCCTTGCCAGGTGAAGAAGGCCCGGACTGGGGGTCGTCCATAGCTGGGAACGACCCTCCCTCCGCCCCCACTGGGATCCTTGGGCCAGGGGTGTGTGGCTCCAGGACCAGATGGATTTGACTAGAAATTTCGCGTTCTGGAGAGAAAAGGAGACATTCTTTGTAAACAAAAAAGACAAACAGCTAAAAACCGGCAGAGGTTGCCGCCTACTGGTAGAATCCAGAAAAACCAGCAGAATTTCAATCAGACTCAGCTTCCTTTTTGGGGGGACAAAACTGTAACACCAGCAGCAAAAGCAAAAAAGCAATTAAACAACCAAACCAAACTTTCTCGACACACATTCAGTCTTTCACACACTAATAAATGGTGGGCCATTTGTTCAAGCGAAACAGAAACATCTCTCACGAGAAGCAAAACCAGGATGCAGGATCCCCCGCTGTTGGTATCCCGACTTAGTGTGGAGGACTAGGGAGAAGTTCGCGTCAGAAATTTTCTTCCTAAATAAGGAAAAAGGCCTTGACTATCGATCTCTTTTATCCAGAAGAAGGAAGAGAACAGACTCCCTTTTGTGGCCCATCCTGCTTATCCAGAAGGCTCCCAGAGTGGCTCATCCCCTTCAACCAGAACTATAGCTGAATCCACCACACACTCACCTCCTAGGAGTGTCAGAAGGGCTTTGTTTTGGTACTGGGAACATGGCAGTCACCCCAGACCTTTCAGGACTCAGTGAGAGGAGTTGGTCCCTGGAACATTTATCAGGGGATATCTCTCCTGTAACCTCTCCCTGGCAGAGTGGGAATGAGGCTTAGTCCCACAGACCATAGAGGATCTTGCTGGGACCTCCAATGTAATGTAATGATCCACTCAAGATAGTGATGACAGCCACACTGATTAAAACAATTAAAAAAAATTTTAAGTCCTTATTACTGATGGCCAGACCAAGAGGGCGTCTGAGCCTTCAGAAAGTCTCTCGGTGTCTAAATTCAGGGATACAGAGTATTGAAGGCAAAGTCTACCAATATACAGCAGAGTCAGGTGAAGGTCAAGTAACCTTGAAACATTCATTTCTGGCAGAGCAGAGTTGTTATTTGAGACATAACTTGCTAATTTTTTTGGTTAATATATCTGGACCATGGTCAATGCCATGAAAACGTCACATGTGTTGCCAAAGCAGATGTGACTCTTGTGGGCAGGGCGGTAGAGGGACTGAGAACCGTTTAAGCAAACACAGAACAGGATGACATTACCTTAGACATTTCAAAGTCCCCTTGTTCTCCTAGAAAGACAGGTGCCTCCCTCACAAGCAGTCGGAAGGTCTGAGAATCCAGAGGACCCCTGCACAGGGAGCCATGTTGTTCCTGGGGCTTTTCTAGTCTCTGTATTGTCAAATTATTATCTCTAGAAAATTGTGACAGTGTTTGGATGGAGGTACCCCCGAGTGAAGACACACATGATACGACAGTGGGTTTCAGAGCCGTAAAGCGAGGGGTTAGAGAAAATCTTGTAAGTGGTTAAAGGGAAGAGCATGAACTGTCTGCCACAATATAGGAACACAGCAGTTTCAGCCAGAGTCCAGGCTGGAACCTCTTGTCCAGGAAGAGTCCTGAGCAATGCCTGGCAGGGGGATGCACCCTATTTCCAGTTCATCCTTCTCTTCTCTCTCATCCTTTCTCTCTCGCTTAACAATCTTTATTGTTGAGTACTCTGAGGTGAGGAATCTGGCGGCCCATAACCTCTGTCTTATAGTCTTTCTGAATGTCTGGAGCTGGTTAGGTAATGAGTTGAGAGGTAGGAACAATTTCCCCCTCAGGCATTTCAGGTCTATATTCTTAAATTTTCAGAAAGCCGTATTTAGCTGCTCGCCAAGAAACACAGGGTTTTCTCTGCCTCATTGGGTCACTGTCAGTCTTTGCAAAATTTATTGCTTTGGTAATATATTGTTTTATTTCTCCCTGCAAACACTGAATCATAATTTGGACCTATGTTCCCATTGATTCTCTTTATTGACTGACCTGAGAGTTGATGTCGGAATTAGCCTCAGGCAATGCTGTTGCTCCACCAGAAAATTGGGTTACTGGTTTGTTGTTGATTTGCCTACGCTTGTACGGCAGCCTGGATATGGGCTTTCTCATCTGTACTTTAGCAGTGTGGAAATAAGACCGAGAAGTCCTTTGTGTACACTCCAAAGTCAGAATCATGTACCAAATCCGTTTAAGAATTTTGCAGACCAATATTTCTATACTGTACCCTAAATCTCTCATTGAAAAAGCTGCCAGCTGTGGTGTACATGACTGTACCTACAGCCCTCAAGAGTCTGAGGTAGGAGGATTAGGATGAGATTGTGGCCAGCCTGGACTACATGGTTCTTTGTCTTGTTGCTGCTTCCTCATGAAGAGGTTGCCTCCTCTTTCCAGGGACCATTAGGTAGAAAAAGGCATAAAGGGGAAGAGGCTGTGGAGGAGAGAGGTCATTGGCAGAAGCTTTCTTGGGACATTTTAGGATTTCTATCACTGTGAAAAAACAACATGGCCAAAATCAGCTTGGGGAGGAAAAGGTTTTACTTTATCTTAAAAGCTTGTAGTGCATCATCCTGGAAAGTCAAGACAGGACTGTGGAGGCAGGAGCTGGTAGGGGCATTTTTTTTTCATGAGGTTTTCTTTTTTAAAAGGACTCTGGCTGGTGTCAAATTGACACAAAACATGTCAGGATATGACACTTAGGACACAGGAAGGGACAGGTGTCTTGTCAGGATGGATCAAAGAGCCTGAATTTAAGCTGTCTTTCCAGTTCTGCAGAACTCTCAGGCAATTTCCTATTGTTTGGGCCTTAGAAATCTCTTATCTCCATGAATATCTGAGCTGATGGGATCTTGAATCTTTTCCCGTCTAGTTGTAAAATAACATTACAGTTTATGCCTTCCTGTTTTAGCTAAAATTTCCCATATTCCATTTGTATCCGAATCATGTTTCTGTACAAAAGAAGACTAGGGGCCTTCTCTGAAATGAGTCTGCAGACAATTGTATTCCAGTCCTTGAGCATGTACCTCAAAAGGATGGCTGGGACAGACAGCTCCCAGGGCCTAGGGTGGAGAGGAAGAACAGCAATGTGTAACCACGGGGGTCTGGAGAAGCCAGGGCCTTCTTGCTGACATGTCTCTGAGCTTCTAAAGAGAAGAAGGGTTGGAGTTAGTGTCCTAACACCTGAGTCTGCACGTCAGGCTCACAGTCCCGTCTCTAACAGAGGCTGTTCCAGGGAAAGAGTATAAACCCTGTATACAACACCTCATATCCCTGAGTATCCCCAACACGGAGCTTAGAGAAGACAACCCCTCCATTGTTTCAGAATTGATAGCCTTTGAAAACAATTGATTCCTTCTTACCAACTTTTATCTCCTAAATATTGGCTGCCAAGCATTGGACAGTCTGATTTTTCTTGTAACATCTGGAGATACACACAACGACTTTTGAGCATATGGATTTGTAACACTTCGCAAACAAAGGCCCTTTTTGTTTTTGAGACAAGGTCTCACTATGCAGCTCTAACTGGCCTGCAACTTGCTCTTGATTTCCCAGAGATGTTTGCCTCTGTCTCCTCAGTGCTGGAATTAAAGGTGTGTATCATTGCACCTGGCCTATACTGACTTTTTAAAAGTCAGCATACGTTTTGAATTAAAAGAGGACTTAAAATGCTTGATATTTTAGTGAAAGTGTTAAAGTCCAGAAAAGCTATTGATATTTTCAAAACACATTTCCTCTCTTCTTGCTAGAAGAAACCTGGAACTCCAGTGTGACACAGGTCCTCTGAATGCTTCCTTTTAGTGTCTCAGTCTGTTTCTTCCTCTCTCTTTTATAGGATCTTGTTATTTAGCCCAAGCTGGCCTTGAACTCTGTATCCTCCTGCCTCTATTTGGGATTATGGTTATCTACCTCTACAGTCAAATGTTGAGTTCTCTTTCTCTCTTGTACATTATGTGTGCACTGAACACATGTGCAGGTATGCTCACTCATGTGCATGCAAACAAAAGTCATAGGATGTTGGAAGTCCTGACTTAGCCTATTTATTTCTGAGTCAGGGTCTCTCACTGAACTGAAGCTTACCATTTTGGCTAGGTTGGCTGGCCAGAGAGCTCTTGTGAACTGCCTATCTCTACCCCTAGCTCTGGGGTTACTGCAACATGGTTATGCTAAGCCTTTAATGTGGGTGCTGAGAATTTGAACTCATGCCCTCTGATTTTCACAACAAGGGTTCTTTTCTGCTGAGATAGCTTCCAAGTCCCAAGTCAGATTTCTTTATTACAGCTTTGTTTTTCTCTTGTCATTGTTTTTAAAAATTGGTTGATCTTCAGGCGTTAACTATTGAAACTGGACTAGTAGAAGGGAAAAGGTTGTTCCTCACACTTTAGTCTTAGCAACTTTGAACAGGTAGGTAGCTCTTGTTTTAGTAGGCTCAGCTAACGACAGTCCTAACTGAAGTTCGTATCTTTTGGATACAAATATGTTTACATTTTCTTAGTGTTAAGAACTAAATTATGTGTCTTCAAAATTTTTATGTTGAGGGCCCAACTCCCAGTATCTCAGAATGTGGCAGCATTTGGAGGTGGGGCTTGAGAGAGTTAAGTTAAACCGAGGTCTTTAGGTTAGTTTTTCCAAATCTAGTATCATGCATTAAAAAATTTATATATATATATATAATTATTGCATATATAATATTAAGCACATAAATGCACACCCATAAGCTCCCTTGATTAAGCCATTGTAAATACTGCAAGCACTTCTTTTGTGACACTTGTGACACCTGTAATAAGGCTCTGTAGCTTGCTTGGAGGAAACCAGTGTTTTTATCTTGCTCTTTCTGAATGCTAGGCCTAAAGGCAGGCCTTGCTCCAGTTCAGGTCTCCACGACTATGGCTGTCCATTCTCTTCAAGCCAATACTTTGTAAACAGATGGCTTTCCTGTTAGTGGATTATGGCACAGAGGGGTTCTGAGTGTCCTACCATACCAAACTGATCTGTTACACTGGCAGCGCTCTACATGTGACTTGCAGGAATGGACGGAGTCTCCCAATGTTTGTAAAAGGATCAGAGATCTGGAAACCTTTTCGCTTAGCAGTAAATTCCGGGTAAAGTCCATAAATGCCCTTTGAATTTCATATATGGGCTTAGTTCAGGAATCAAATTCAGTTTCAGATACTTAACTGCCCAAGCCATTGAGCAAACAAAACAAAACAAAAAACAAGTATCTGTTCTCTTGATCATGTGGGCCCAGCCCTAGACTCACCAATGAATCCCTCTGAAGCCCCGTTCTCCATCACCACCTGGCAGCTCAAGGGTTAACAGTTGACCCATATCCCCTTTCTTCCTATGTGGAAGCAAATAAGTCATAAGTAAGGGAGTGAATTAGGATATCGTTTGGGCAAAACAAAACTTGCAGAGAACAGTTTGTCTGACTGCAAAATATTTCTTTCTGATAGGCCAGAGCGAACTATTTACTTTTGAAAAAAACTAAGATAAAGGTGAGTGCACTCAGGCACAGAGCTCAGCTGTGTAAAGATGCGGTTTCCTCCCACGCCTGGTGCTAGGTGAGCCATGTCTTTTCAGTTTGATCAAGCAGGCCAAGGAGCCAGAAGCGTTCAGCTGTCCACCTCTGTCTTCCTTCCTGTCACTTCAGGGCTACTGTATACTCCAGATGTTTGAATGTGTGCGTGTGTCTATATCTGTGACTCTGTGCATGTTTCTATATTCTGGTTTTCCCTTTGCTGACATCTACTGTTGGTGATGCACAGCCTTGGTCGGGGGGGCTCTCTGAGGTGACTTGTGTGTGTGTGTCTATGTCTCTGTGTGTGTCTGCGTGTGTGTTTCTGTATCCTGGTTTTACCTTTGCTGATATCCACTGTTGGTGACACACAGCCTTGGTGTGGGGGGGTTCTCTGAGGTGACTATGTAATGGACACTCAGAAGGGATGAATGAATGTTCTCTGCTCACTTCACCCAGGCAAGGCCAGGATGTCAATATGGCTTTCACTGACTGCTTGAATATCTTTTCCCTTTAAATCAGTCTCACTTTAGGAACAATGCTTTCAAAGGTGCACACACATATACAATGCGATTGTCACCATTTTTGTGAGAGTTTCAGTCATTTGGGAGATCACTTGATCTATCTGTGGTATTACTCTAAAAAACTTAAAGGTCTCTTGGCAACAGTCGTAGGTACAAGTCACCATGGTTTAGGAGAGGAAGCAGTGACGACCTGGGACTCATGCGGTGCTTCCGGGAGGAAAATGCACTAACTGTGAGCTCCTCTGGGTAGAGTTCACATCAGGGAGGGAGTGCAGGCCAACGATACAAGTTGACTCCCTGACAACTGGCAGGCAAAAAGGTTCCCAGTTCATTTGTGGTTTGTTTGTTTTGGGTTCTGAGATTGACCCAGGAGCCTTCTTCTTGCTAGCAAGTGCTCTACTATGGAACTAAACTCGCAATTCCAGGTTCCCTCCATCTCATTTCTCCTGTTTGTGTGCATGCTATCAGGTAATATTTGTCTGACGCACACAATGGCTGAGAGTAGAAGTGGTGAGAGCAATAGAGATATGGCTGCATTTTTGCATGGGAGGTGCAGGAGCTGATGCAATCCTCTGCTTTTCCTGGACCAGGTTAAGAAATAGTAGTCAAATCTCGGTTGG
Organism: Ondatra zibethicus; assembly: GCA_004026605.1. NCBI lineage: Eukaryota > Metazoa > Chordata > Mammalia > Rodentia > Cricetidae > Ondatra > Ondatra zibethicus. The sequence continues at coordinate 12,467 of PVIU01005874.1, forward strand.
AACTGTCTGTTGGGGGAATGATAGAGCCAGTAGTCAGTTAAATTTAGTGTTCTTGAAAACATTTCCAGGTCTTTGACTAACCGTAGTGAGGTCATTTTTTTTTTTTTTTTGAGAGGATGTCTTAAAGAATGACTTTGCAGACAAAAAGCTGTTGGTACCCTTACTCTAGCACATCTTTTGGGATTTTGGTCATCCCAACTATTGGCTAAGGTGTCGTTCCTCCTCTGCAGAGCCAGTGTGATGCTTTCTTAGTTATGATTTTGCTGTGTTGCCTACACAAGAGAATCTAGGTGGTTGAATCAAAATAGACAGGTGTGTCCCTGGGTTGGTTTGCCTCTTGATGGATGCACAGACCAACTCAGCCTGGAACTGTCATTACAGGAAGAAATAAGGACACCAAGAATAGTTAGGGCCAAACCCTAGATTTTCAAAAGGCTTATATAAACTATATCAGAGTAAGAGTATTCTGATAATTACCCAGAAGAAACCAAAAGGGATAAAAATTTAATTACCAGGATGAAAGAGGAAAGGGTTTATATAGAACTTTTGAAAATAGTCCAAGACAAAATGCAAATAAAGCCATGTTTTAATCCAACTTTATCTATGTTCTAATCCAACTCTACTCTATTTATATAAATGACCAGCTAACTGAACATAGCTCAAGGATCATGGTTTTCCTTCCCTCTCCTGAGTTCAAGTTTATTTTTATATAAAAAAGACTTCTTTTTTTACATGTGTATTTGTGCGATAATCCACTTTGTGTCCTATGTTTTTAAATGCATAATTTACCATTGATAGTTACTAAGAGGACCTTTTCTATATTTATTTATTTATTTATTAAAAATTTTATTTGTACATACGTGTGCATGCATGTGTGAGTGTTTGTGTGTGTGTGTGTGTGTGTGTGTGTGTGTGTGCCTGTGCCTGCCAGAAGAGGGCATCAAATTCTTTGGAGCTGGAGTTATATGCAGTTGTGAGCCACCTAGCATGGATGTTAGGAACTGAGCTCGGATCACCTGGAAGGGCAGTAGGTGCTCTTAACCACAGAACCATCTCTCCAGCCCAAAGATTTATTCTTATTTTTAAGTTATGTATATGTTTGCGTGTCTGTGTGTATGTTCATGTGAGTGCAAGTGCCTATGGAGACCAGAAGAGGGTGCTGGTACCCTCAGAGCTGGAGTAACAGGCAGTTGTGAGTAGCCCGCCATGGTGACTGGGAAATGGACCCAGGTGGTGTACATCAGCAGTATATCTTTGCCACTGAGCCACTTCTCTAGCTTCCAAGGTTCTTTTCATATGAGCAAAGTTGGTTGTTGAAAAAAGAAGAGTATGGGACAAAAAAACCCCCCAAATCCATTGTTTTATCCACATCTGTTTGTTGGGATGAAGAAGTATAAAATATTCAGATTCCCAAAGTGCTTGTTAAAGGCTTACTTGGCTAAAACAGAAAACAAAAATTAAAAAAAGTTAAAACTAATGTTCCTAAATAACAGTCTAGCCTAATGACCTTCATCCTACTGGGCCTAATTCTGTTTCCCACTGTCCTTGTGTGGCCTGATCACTTTCCTTCCCCACGAGCCTCCAAGTGTTGGGCCTTTGTAGGGTTGACAGAGCAAAATTCCATAGGTACAACGGGCTTTTGAACAACAGAAATTTCTTACCCTCCTGGAAGTGGAGAGAATCAAGATGAAGATGCCAACAGATTTGGTGTTTGGGGAGAGTTCATTGTCTTATTCTTGTTGGGTCCTTACAAAGTATCAGGAGAAAACAATTCTTTTGGATTTATTATTTATAAGGGCTTTAATCTCATCCACAAGAGCAAAGCTACCCAAATGCACCACTTTCTAGCTTTATCAGCTTGATGATGAGGAATCAGCATATGCATTTAGACTGTAGGATATCAGCTAAATTTATAGTGGCTGAAACAATTATTTGTGTTTAGTTTTATTCCTTGGTCTTAATCTGAGTTAAATAACATTATGGTATGTTATTGTTAGAATATGTAGAGATCATACATTAGAGGAAAATCTTAGAAAATAATTGATAAAAACTGTCTTAGTCTCTTTAGGCTGCTATAACAAAATTCTGTAGATGGAGTAGTGGATAGATAGTACAGTTTTATTTTTCACAGGTCTAGAGGCTGAGACATCTAAGACCGAGGTTTTGGCAAATTCAACATATGGTAAGGGTTTATCGATGGTACCATGTGTTCTCACATAGTGTACAGATAGTGGTCTTTCTCTAATCTCTTTTTATAAAGGCACCAATCTTATTGATGAAGGGTAACCCTTATGACCTAGCTACCTAACAAATGCTCCAGTTTCTGATACCATCACATTGATACATCCCAACAGATAAACATTTTAGGTACAGAAATATTCACCTTATAAGAAGAAGGTAGATTGGAAGAACCTGAGTTGCATAGAAGACCCTAACTGCACAGGAAGTGGAAGGGGCTTATAAAAGCTCGAGGTGTCATAGCTTGTAATTAGTGGGGGGTTGTCACCTGTTGCAACATTTGGGAGAACAGGCCCTGCACCTCTCCTGGGCAGCACAGTAGAGCCAGTCTTGTTGGTGGAGGTGTGGGTGAGCCAGCCCCGAAGTTGTGAGCATGAGAGAGTTGTCCCCATAACTCATCTGTTATGTGCAGACATGGGTGGGGGAGACATGTTCTTCTCTATCCTTTGTACCCATTAACACCTGAAGCAAGGGGGAGAGCCGACCTTGAGGTCATAAGGGTGAGAGAGCTGTCCCTGCCCCTCATCAGCTGCAGCACTCAGGAGAGTGGCCCCATGCCACACCTGGACAGCATAGTAGAGGTGGCCTGGAAGGTGTTGGTGTGGGAGAACTGATCCTGAAGGCATGAAAGTGGGAGAACTGGCTCTGTCCCTAGCTAGGGCAATGCTGGGGAGCTCACCCTGGTGGTGAAGACAGGTGAGAGCTGGTGGGCTGACCAATGCTGCAATGACACAGACCCAGAAACAGGGTTGGTTATGAGTTGGCCCAACCCAACATTCACCCCATCTGTGATCTACTAGAACATGTGAAGGGGCTGGTCCTGCAGACCCAAAACTGCAGAATCTCCACAACACAGGCCAACAACAGACTATCCAAGAGGAGTCCCATTGAGGGTCCAGCATCAATAGTGTGGCAGAAACCAGAGGCCTCAAACCAGACCAATGACTCTTTGTAATGAACATTTGCAAGTAAAGGCATATGGATAAAGGGTTTACTGCATGACTCATTGTGTCACACTGTGGTTTCCACAAGATTGATTTTTCTTGCTTTATTTTTCTCTTATATTTTATTTTATTTTATATTGGGGGTATGCAAGGGGAGAGGGCAGCTATGAAGGGACAGGGAAATGAATGGGATCAAGATGCCTGATGTGAAAGACACAAAGAATAAATAAAAAAGAAAGTTAAAAAATTAGGAAAATTTGTTAATGTTTTCTCATGCAATCAGACTGTGTTTTATTCTAATCCCTTAAGCGAAGAAAGCATGAGTCCAATTAGAGATCACCTTCAACTCTTTCAGACTACATAAGGCAAGCCTGAGCCCCTGAGGTCCATTTTTTAAAAAACTTTTAAAGAATAACCTTAAAGCCAGAAGTTGGGGGTTTAATAAGTAGGCCAGGAGCAAAACAAAAAGTATCCTTGTTGATGGCTGAGCATGTAGAAAGAGAGTAAAAACAGACTAAGATTCAGGCTATATGGAAGGTTTTACACCAGAAAAATCAGATGCACCTATTCCACTCATTTAACTGATGAGAGAGGTTCTCTGACAATGAAGGTACTTATAGTGTCTATACATATTAAAGACATTGAAGAAACAATTTTCCAAGTTAACTAATAAGGGAGTGGTTAGTGATGGTCAAAATGAACAGTTTAATCTGTTTCACAGTTCATCTCACAAGAAGAACTTTCTCTAAACCTAGGCATCACATTGTCAGTCATGATTGACACCCAATCATCTACACTACCATGGTCCCAAGGCCAACAAGCTTCAGATGGTGGGCTTCTGTAGAAATTCCCAGGCATTCCCTCAGAATGGCCCCCATAGGTTCATATATTTGCTTAGCCACCAGGAATTGGCACTATTTGAAAGGATTAGAAGGATCAGGAGGAAGTGTGTCACTGTGGGTGGACTTTGAGGTTTCAAAAGCCCATTGCATGCCCAGTTTCTCTATCTCTGATCATGATGTAGAACTCTCAGCTACATCTTCTCCAGCTCCATATCTGCCTGCCTGCTGCCATGCCCTCTGCCATGATTAATAATGTACTAACCTCTGAAACTATAAGCCAGCCCACAATCAAATGCTTTCTTTTAGAAGAGTTGTCTTGGTCATGGTGTCTCTTCACAGTAATAGAACACTGACTAAGATACTGTTCTTACCCATCATTCTTGGATCCTTCATCAAGAATATCCTTTCTCTTTTGGGACACTCTAGTCATTAAATTAATCACACGATTATTGAACTCAGGCTATGGTCTACTCTAAGTTACTCTGCATTCTATGAAACTGTGGCTTTTATAGCAATGTTCAACTCCATTTTGAGGAGGAAGTTATGTCTGACTAGAAGCAATGTTAGGAGGAAAGAGTTTATTTGGATTATACTTCAAGGTCAAAAGTCAGGACAGAAACTTGAAGTGGAAACCACGGATGAGAGCTGCTTGCTGCTTCACTCTGTTTTCCTCTCTGCTGCGTTTCTTATACAGTTCAGACCACCTGTCTAGGGGTGGCGCCACCTATGGTGGGCTGGGTCCTCCCATGTCAATTATCAGTTGAGGCAGGTCCTCACAGACATGGTAACAGGCTAATCTGATGGAGGCATTTCTTCAATTGAGGTTGTCTCTTTCCAGGAGGCTCTAGTTTGCATCAAGTAAAAACTGTAAAATAAAAACTAACCAGGACAGCATCCATCCAGAACAGACTGATAAATGACTTATACTTGGGAAAAGAGAGGGAGCCACCCTACAAGTTTATTGGTGTGTATCTCATGAACCCGCAAGCAGAAGTGTCCCAGTCACTGTTCTATTGCTATGAAGAGACACCATGGCCACAGTAACTCTTTTTTTTTTTCATTTATTTATTTGCTTTTGTTTTACATCTCAACCAAGGTTTCCCCTCCCTCACCTCACCTAATTCCTCCCCCATCGCCTTTTTATCCCCCCATCCACTCTTCCTCCACTGTTTCTCTTCAGCTACTGGTGTACCTTCCATGAATATTATTAGCTAAGATATATCAAGTTGTAATGAGACTAAGTTCCTCCTTTTCTATTAAGATTGGATAAGGCACCAGGTAGTGGTGGTGCATGCCTTTAATCCCAATACTTGGGAAGCAGAGGTAGACAAGTCTGGGGCCAGCCTGGTCTACAAGAGCTAGTTCCAGGATAGCTAGGACTGTTACATAGAGAAACCTTGTCTCAAAAAACAAAAACAAAACCCAAACCAACCAAACAAATAAGGATTGGATGAGGCAATCTGTCGGAAGAAAGGGTCCCAACAGCAGGCATAAGAGTCAGAGACAGACCCTGATGTCTCTTAGGAATCTCACAAGAAGACCAAGTTACACAACTATAGCTAACATATATGCAAAGGGCCTAGGTCAGTCCCATGCAGGCTCCGTGGTTTTGAGTTCAGTCTCTGTGAGTCCCTATGAGCCCAGGTTAGTTGTGTTCTATGGATTTTCTTCTGGTGTCCTTGACTCCTCTGTCTCATATAGTCATTCCTGCCTCTCTTTCATAGGATTCCCCAAGCTACACCTAATGTTTGGCCATGGGTCTCTGCATCTGTTTCCTTCAGTTGCTGGGTGAAGGCTCTCTGATGACCATTGTGCCTGGAATCAATCTATGAGAATTGCAGAATAACATTAGGAATTATTTCTTCTTCTTCTTCTTCTTCTTCTTCTTCTTCTTCTTCTTCTTCTTCTTCTTCTTCTTCTTCTTCTTCTTCTTCTTCTTCTTCTTCTTCTTCTTCTTGTTTTTCTTCCTGTTCCTGTTCCTCCTCCTCCTCCTCTTCTTCTCCTTCTCCTCTTCCTCCTCCTCCTCCTCCTCTTTCTCCTCCTCCTCCTTCTTCTTTTATGCCAGGAGTGTTTGGATCTATCCTAGGTCTCCGGGGGTATCCTGTCTCTGGATCCTGGCCCTCAAGAGTGAGCTCCTTCTCAGGGTATGGGTCTTCAGCTGAGCCTGTCATTAGTTGGTCACTCCCACAATTTCTGTGCCATATTTACCCCAGCACATCTTGTAGGCAGGACAAATTATAGGTTGTAACACAATTAATAAAAACCCAGAGACAGAAATTGGGGTTCAACCTGAAGGTCAAAAAAGCAAAACAGCCAGTCACTGGTTCTTACTTCTACCTCAGTCAGAAATGGCGATCCTGCCATCAGGGATCTCAGAATGAGACTGTGTGTAATAGCTATCTCCTCCCATCTAATATTCTACTCTAGTGCTGGAATTAAAGGCATGCACCCCTACTGCCCACTTTCTATAGGGAACTAGCATGGCTACTGAGATTAAAGATGTGTGTCACCACTGCCTGGTCTGTAAGGCTGATCAGTGCCGCTGTTTTACTCTCTGATCTTCAGGCAAGCTGTATTTACTAAAATACAAATGAAATATCACTACCGTAGATCAGTGGATATGTGTTAGGTTGGTGTCCCAATCCCTCCACTGGAAATCTTTTCTGGTTACAGGAGATGTCCAGTTCAGGCTCCATATCCCCCATTGCTAGGAATCTTGGTTAGGATCACTGTCATAGATTCCATTGCTCTAGGTTTCTAGCTCATTCCAGAGATGCCTCCAGATTCCAGTTGTCTCTCCCAGTACTCTCTCCCTCCATCCTCTCTTCCCACTCCCATGGCAACTCTTTTAAAGGAAAACATTTAATTGGGTCTTGCTTACAGTTTCAGAGGCTGACATCATGGCATGGAGCATGACAGCATACAGACAGACATGATGATGAAGGAGGAACTGAGCGCTCTACATCTCGATCCATAGGTAGCAGGAGTTTGTAAACACACTGAGTGTAGCTTGAGCATAGGAGACTTCAAAGCCTGCCTCCACAGTGACACACTTCCTTCAACAAGGCCACAGCTCCTAATCCTTTCAAAAGTGTCACTCCCTAATGACCAACTATTCAAATCTATGAACCTATAGGGGCCATTCTCATTCAAACTACGGACTGTCCCTGCAACTTTGCTTGGTACCCTACTGTTTATGTGGCCTGCCTGTCTGTCCTCGAGTTCACCTGTCTGGACCAGGGCCTGATCCTGCTGTTCCCTGCTTTCTGACCCCGTTTGAGCTTTCACCTCACAGCTGAACTCTGCAGCTTGGTATTCAAAGCCTGATTCCAGCAGTTCCAGCAGCCTATCCCTTTGGGCCCTGGTCTGGTTTCTTATCTTATCCCTAAAGATAATCTCAGCCCACTTTGGAAACCTCTTGAACTTCACTGCAATCTCTTTAATTTGTATTTATTTTGTTTTGTAGATCAAGTTGGCCTCGAACTCCCAGAGAACTACCTACCTCTGCCTCCCAAGTGCTGAGAGTAAAGGTGTGCACCACCAGGCCTGGCTAATTTGTATTTATTTTGTAACTCAAATATGTGCAGATAGATAGATGTATGATGTGTGATACAAGAGTCAATAGCACTAATTGAGATTTAAATTAGAGAACGTGCATTATCAAGGTAGGTAGGATTATGTGACGTAGGTAGGATTATGTGACAAATTGCTGTCATTGAAGCTACTGACCCTTGTGAATTTTTTGTTAGTCCATAAACTCCTGACCCTGTGGAAGCACACAAATATGTTTGTTTATGCTACTATCATATTGCACCCACAAGAGGATTTATTATGCAAATAAAACCATCAGATTGTATATTTTCTCTTCCTTGAAATATCTAGGGCATCCTCTACTAATAATGAATCATAAGTCATTTCAACACTGTATTGCAGGTATCCTCAGTCTAAGTTAAGCTCAAATTGAGTAATTCAGTATTGTCAACAAATAAGTTATACTAACAGGCAGGGCCCTTAGTATTGAACTGTGGAAGTTAAAGTTCATCTAAATCTCCAGCTAATCTTAAATAACACCCTCTAAAGTCAGAAGCTAAAGGGTGCATAAATTAAATAGTTGGGAGCTTAATAAAGACTCATTGTATTTTGTGCCATTAAAAAAATGTCCTATCTTTTTAACTGAAAACTACCAAGAGTCAGGACTGTCCATATACTTGTTCAGCCATAAATAAAGGGCCATAAGTAAAGATAGCTATTTTTGATTAAACTATAATTGTGATGGTAACTGTTATGTTGCAATACAATTAAGCTATGACTCAGTTGGCATGAGATTCCACATGCTAAAGGTGCAGTCTTCAGCATTGCCCCACTTAGATTCCAGCTGCCAGGGAAGCTTCCAGGTCACATGTTTCTGACCATCTGGGTACAAATTCAAAGGGTTGCCACAACCTTCTTGTGCTTGATAATCTTTTTTTTTTCTTTTAGCATCTCCAAGAAGGCAGAGTCAGAGCTGGGAGTAACAGAACAAACAAAGGGATTATACAATGAGGAAATTCAATATCACATTAATGCTTCGAAAGAGGTTCCGAGCAAACCACATTTCCACCAGATGCCTGAGGGAGAAGCCACAGAACACTAAGATCATTCCTGCTTTTGAAACCAGATCTGCCTGAATAGAAGCTTGAGAGCCTTAGATGGCTTGCTCTGGATACATTTTATTCATGTGGTATGATGCTGGATTGATTACCAAAAACTGAATAGAATTCTAATAACGAGCCAGTATCCTCTGACTGATGTTTTTCAGGCTATACATCCTGTACTGGATATTGGTATGACAGGCATGGTGAGGTGAGTGATTATGCTAGGTTGACCCAGTATGCTGATCTAGATCGTAAGCAGCACTATTAATTCAGCATCTACCTCCCATCAGGTGACCCCCATTCATTAGGTTTCTTTTCCTTTTCTAGAATTTGGTAGACAATACAGTTGTATTTATGGCCAGTCAGATTATTTATTGTGTGACATTTGTGGTAGCAAATTCAAATCCAATTTCATCTTTGGTGCCACTAAGATTACTTATTATTATCTGCTCTGAAGAGATATGGCAGTACTCATATTATTTTACAATTATAGATCTGTGTATTTCTTTTGTTAGCATCCCTTTTAGATTCAAAATAGTCAATATTATTTGCCTTTTGAGAAAATTAATAACATCTGATTGGTTAGGTGCCAGGGCTTTATTGGGACACTTTCCTACAGCTCCTGATTCTCAGCAAGGACTTGTGGTTCTGTTCTCAAGCAGGACATAGGCCACAATCCCTCTGTTGTTTTCTAAGGGTGAATTCTAAAACAAACCATTCTATCAATTTACTGCTTTAGGTGAGAAAGACACATTATTTCCAAACAGAAATTGTAATTTTGCTTTGAGGTAGGATATAGTTCTTTCAAGAGTGGTTAAATTCCTTGTTTTTTGACAGTGTATAAACTATTTTAAAACTTTCCAAATCTTGCAATAAGGAATAATTAGAAGATTTCTGAGCCTCACTGCTACCACATGTAACATGTTCCTAATTTTCCTGAAATTTCTCTGCCCCTACATGATCTAATAGAGTCATGTAATCCAAATAACTTTTCTATCATCCTAAACACTGATTAGTCCAGGCTTGCCTGCTCATCTTAAGAGCACTTGTTTTGTGTTTTTGTTTTTACTCAAGAGATCTAGACAGATCCTTAATGCTTAAATTCAATTTCTTGAGATTTATCAAACAACAATTGCTCATTATAGTCTCTTGACTCAGTAACCAAGCCTGCCACAGACCCTGTTTGAAAAAATAAGGTGGACAGCTCCTAAAAAATGATACCCAAGGCTGACCTAAATGTCCCATTTGGTATGTTTTGAGACTACTATGAATGGAGTTGTTTCCATGATTTCCTTCTCAGTATATTTGCCATTGATATATAGACAGTCTACTGGTGCTTGTATTGTTGATTGTGTATTCTGTGCTTTGCTGAAAGTGTCTATCAATCCTAAGAGTTTTATAGTGGCATTTTTAGGGTTTCTTAGGTAGAATTGTGTTAATCCTGAGATTCTCTAGAGAAAAATTAGTTCCATTATTTTTGCCAAAGTAAAGCAAGCTTTTATTAAAATTTTATATATTGACCAAGATAGAATTTGGTCAGGAGCACTCCTGGAAACTTTCCATCTGAGTGGCCTTGAGATGCTCAGATGTGGTCAGGGCTTATAAAGACAAAACCCATAGATTGCCATACTTTCCCATGAGTCTTTGTTGTTATTTTCAAGAACTACAACTCCCAGAACCCCAGGAAGTTACTTAGTCTTTGGGCAAATGGGTTTACAGATTAATTTAGGGTATAAAAATTCTGTCATCTGAAAACAGAACTACTCTGGCTTCTCCTTTCCTCTTTGTATCCCTTTTATTTGTTTCTCTTGCCTTGCTGCTCTGGCTAAGACTTCCAGTACTACATGGAGTGAGAAAAAGTGGAGAAAGTAGACACCCCTGTTTTGTTCCTGATTTTAATGGAAATGCTTTGAGGTTTTCCTCATGTAATGTAATTCCAGTTTTCTTCATTGAATGTAATGTTGTAATGTGATGTTGTAGGTTTGTAATCTTTCTTATGTTGGGATATATTTCTTCTGTTTCAGTTACTTCAGGACTTTGAACATGAAGGGAGTTGGAGTTTGTCAAGATCCTTTTTTGCACCTGTTGATATGACCATGTGATTTCTGTCCTTGAGCTTGTGGGGGCAGCCCCAATAGGCTAAGTCTGGGCAGGTCACTCAAAGGAAGTTCTTTACTTCCAGCCATTATCACCTGCCAGAGTAGAGCTCCGCCATCAATAAATCTAATAAGAGGCCTGAGTCTCAGTAGTTTACCCTGAGGCTACAGGAGGAGCCACAAGCTAAGATTACCCGACCTCCACCCAAGAACAGACCATTTTAAGGAAATGTCTGTCATTCCAACCGCTATAGATCGGAACACCTGCCAAAACACACTCACCAGGACACCCCTAGACAAATGTCAGCCAATCAAAAGTCTTGAACCTCAGAGACCTGTCACCCCCACCTATACTACTATAAAACCCTATTCTAATTAAGCTTGGGGCTCTCAGTTTTATTCCAATATGTTGGACATGTGGAGAGACTGAGTTTGCAAACTTGATTAAAATAAACGCTCATTGCTTTTACATACGGGACTCAGTCTCCTTGTTGGCTTTTGCAGGTACTTCACGGATTTGGGCATAACAGAGCTCATATATGTCATTTATAACATTTATTTATTTATGTATACAGAACCATCCTTGCATCTCCAAAATATAGCCAACTTGATCATGGTGGATGATTTTTGTTTGATATGTTCCTGAATTTGGTTTATATCCCTAAGGCTTTAAAATCCTTGTCTCAAAAATTCCTTACCAATTACACAAATTCTTAATTATTATATCACAATCTTTACCTAATATTAAGTCAACTACTCTCTAATGGGAAGGCTTACTTTCTATTCTAAACCCAAGCCCCATAAACTCCTAACTTTGCCTCTCACTCTACCATATTATTATCTTACTACCATAGTAGTGGTTCCCATATTGCAGGAAGCCAGTAACTCAGTTTTCCCTTACCAGTGTGTTTATTTTATGGTGCTAGGGATTGAATCCCGGGCACTAGGCATGTGCTTTACCACTGGGTTGCATTCCCAATGGGATTATTTTAGTGATGTTTGGATGGAATGAATTTTTGGGTTCTACATGGTAACTGGTACACACAGACTCCTGCTAATCTATTATGTTGGCTTTGTCACTGATCGGGACCTACACACTCTTGTGCCTAGCAGTAGTTGTTGGGTTGTGGTGAAGGTATGGGAGGACCACAGGAAAGAGAGCTGAGGTGGACAAATCTGGGTGGAGTAATCTTCGGGATAAACTCTATCAACTAGTTTAGAATATTTACTTATTTATTTGTGTATGTGTGTGTGTGTGTGTGTGTGTGTGTGTGTGTGTGTGTGTGTGTAGGTAAGAGGAAAGCTTTGTGGAGGATCCTGGTCTGTCACACTTGCTCATATACCCATAAATTTAACAATAACCTGCTTCATTCCTTTGTGTGAGTTTGTGGTGGGGAGTACATACATGAGAGTCAGTGACTTCCTCTGTGGCCTTTCTCTGGAAACATGGTCTTACACTGAACCAGAAGCTCACCCTTTTAGCTGGATTGGATGATCAGTGAGTCCTTGGATCTGACCAATGCTGGGGTTACAGACATTCACAGCCACACTTGATTTTTATGTGGACTGCTGGGGATTTGAACTCATGCCTTCAGACTTGCAGAAGAAGTCCTTTTATACTTGCTTAGTCCAAGCTATGTCATTCTTTAGTACAGTCGTACAGTGTTCCACATTGTATGAATGTATGGGGTTCATAGTCACTCTCAAGATGGACATTTATATTATTATAGTTGTATTGTCATGGTAAATATTGCTAATGTAATGATCTGTTCCGTCTCCTTAAGAGACAAGCCACACCCACTCCCTACCGTGTCTGCTGAGGCAGGCTGATCTTCAGCTTCCAGCCTGAGTTTTCTCTGTTTTCCATCTCCCTCTCAAAGAGGCAGCTTCTGCCTCTCCCCACTTTTCCCTTTCCCCCTTCTGTCTCTCCCTTCTGTCTCTCTTTCTCCCCCCTCCTCTTCTCCCTTTTTCCCTTCCCCTCCATAATCCACTTAATAAATATCCAACCTCACTCTGCATGGCGTGCCTATCTCTGTCTCTGTCTCTTGCCTGCCACCACATGTCTCCCTGCCCTGGACCAGCCACTGCCTGGGGACCTGCAGCCATCCCTGCCTGGGACTGGCTGCTCTCAGGGCCCACTGCCTGCCACCACTTGGGGACCTGCAGCATTTCTGCTGCCTGTTACTTCTGGGGATCCTGCAGCATTTTTATTAATCCATTACAACTATAAAATACTTTAATATAAACATTTATTTTTGGGGTAAGCCCATTAATCCTCTCAGCGTTCAGAAAGATTCATTATAGCAGGTGACCCCCTGTTTGCTAAGGTCTGAGGGTAAATGAAATAAATTAACTCAAGCATGTTACCCCTGCATGTTCTTTATTCTTTGGTAGAAGAAGCAGAAAGGAGGGCCAATCTCCACCAGGCTTTTAGTTTTTACAGACATAGTTTAAAAAATTCCATAGGCAAAAACAACAATATCAACATACATTTCAGACTCACAAAACAAAAAACAACAGGTAGAACCTGACAAAGCAGCGCTCCAGAAAAAGGTGACATCACCCAGGAAGGGCAAAGGGAAAATACCCGGCATTCCAAATCATTAGATAAGATTACTAGACACCCTTGAATTCTGGGCTCACCACTCCCTTCACCCCAATCTCTGTTGAGAAAACCAGCTTTGGGGAGCCCAGACCTGTTAGTCAGTAAGGGCAGGCATGCTGTCTTCCCATCTTTTTGAAATTCTTACATGGTCTATTAGCAAAGGTAACTGTGTGGGATTGACTTCATGTAGATTTGACCATTAGAACAAAGAATGAATGTTATTGCTCTAAGGCCCCATGGAAGGTCATTCTGTTGCCTGTACAGGAGGAAGTTACTCTGCTGAGGTATTTTGGGAATGAATCCCATTTTGAAAGGGAGAAGAGTCATGGCTCACAAGGTTTTTACAGAATTGACAGTGACTATCCAAAGACAAGTGTTCCCAAAGCTCTGCAAAATGGGTCCCCCACAAGTTGTACATTTGTGGGTCTATCTAAGAATCTGTCTGCTGTACATTTACAGTATAGTACTTGTGGCTCTAACACTTTAACAGATATCTAAGGAACTCTTCTGCCTAGTGAAATTTCTGAACTAGATATTGCCTAATTGTACAAAATTTCAGCACATTTTCTTAATCAATGATTGATGGGGGAGGTCCCAGCCCATTGTGGATGGGGGCAACCTGAGACTTGTGGTCCTGGGTTCAATTAAGAAAGCAGGTTGAGCAAGCCATGAAGAGCAAGCCAGTAAGCAGCATTCCTCCATGGCCTCCAGGTTCCTATCCTGTTTGAGCCTCTGTCCTCATTGCTTTCAATGACAAACTGTTAGATGGAAATGTGAGTGAAATAAACCCTGTCCTCCCCGAGTTACTTTTGGTCATGGTGTTTCATCACAGCCAGAATAACTTTAACTGAGACAGATAGGAACTGTACATATGGTGGCTTGAGAAAGAATGATACCCCTAGTCTTACATATTTGAATTCTTAGTCATCCAGGAGTGGTACTAGTTAGAAGGAGCAGGAGATATGCCCATCTTGGGACAGGGATAGCTGTTATTACAGGGACCATCATTAAACATAGAGCTGCAGGTACAAGGACTATCAAAAGCCCAGGTGGTAAAAAACAATAATGAGTTTGTGGCCCCAAACTCCAAAAATCTCATAAAACAGACTTTAACATAACAGGTTTATCACTGACTGGCAGCAGTGTTTCCTGGATGTTAAGGTAATACCATGATGCAAAAGGAAAACCAGTGCCTTAGGATTTACTTCAGGTAAAATATTAAAGGGTCTAATAATTATCCTTTTCAATAATTTCCTCCTTTTCCCCCCTCCCACAATCTTCCATTCTATCATTGTAATCATAAACTTTTAATATGTCTAAAATTTATTTCTTTTCAAACATTTTTTTCATAAGCTCCAGGGAGTCAATTGGACCTACCTAAACGGACCAGACTCACCCAGAATAAGTATCATTTAATTCTTCCCTTATCATTCCTGGTCTTGGGAATCCCTGGGAAATTTCCTCCTCCACCCCACCAATAGAATCTCCCTCTATCTTACATCTTGGACTCTCCTCTCTTAGTCACTGGGATCTAAAATTTTTTCCAGACATAATTTTCTGCCTTTCTAGCATCTTGCAAGGTCCAAGCTGTCAGCCAGCCAGTTCCTCAGAGCCTGGAAAATACAACAGCAATCAGCCACCCCAGAACATGGTCAAGCATCTCAACTCCTCGACGCCCACAAAGTCAGCATGAAGCAGTCATGAGAGACCTTATGGCACCCCATTCCCATCGATTAAGATCCTCCAAACCCCCCAAAATTTTTTATGATAAACAAAAGGGTGGAATGTAATTATTCAGCCATAGATAAGGCTGCACTTCTGGGTTCTAAAGGCAGGCAGGTGAGGACAGGCCCTCAGGCACAAAGGGCCCCGCGTGACCCATGAACGTGCATGCATGGTTACATCCACATATGACTCAGCTAAACCTTTGTGCACATGTGTGAGCTGTCATCTGTGTCATCAGTGTGATATAGTCACGCCAACCCCCTGTGCGCATGTGCAAGGCAGCTTTTAAAAGCTGGACGCGCCATCTTTTGCTCTCTCTCTCTGCACATCGATCATCAGGCCTTTACACACTCCCCTCTAATAAACTCCTAAGAGGGTTCGTTGGTGTTCCATGTCTCCTTCTCACTCGCGCCAGGTAATTTCACTACTGCCTTTGGAACTGGATGTAAAACTCTTATCTATCATGTCTGCTCATGTACTCCTTTGCTTCCTGGCATGAGGATAGTAGACTAAACTTCTGAAACTTTGAGCAAACCCCAATTCAATGTGTGTGTATGTGGTTTTTTTTTTTAATGAGTTGCCATAGTCATGGTGTCTCTTCACAGCAACAGAACAAGAAGATAGTACATTTTGACACATTTGTTCATTAGCTAAGTGGAAACATTTTTTTTACAAGATGCTTATTTGTTTATGTAAAGGCATAAATACTTTTCTGTGTATGTGTGTGTCTGTGTGTTATGTATGTGTGTGTCTAGGTATTATTTGTGCATCTCCGTGTATGTGTGTGCCTGGGTGTTTATGTCTGTGTGTGTATGTTTGTGTGTCTGTGTATGTGTGCGTTTGTGTGAATGTATGCACATGTGTGTGTGTTTGTGTCTGTGTCTCTCTGTTTGTGTTTCTGTGTGTTTGTGTCTGTAGTCTCTGTGTGTGGGTTTAGATGTTGTGAGAGCATCTGTGTGTGTGGGTGTGGGTGCATATGTCTCTGTGTTTTTGTGTGTCTGTGTCTGTATGTGTTTCTCTGTGTATGTTTGTGTGTTTACATGTGTATGTGTGTGTTTCTTTGTGTGTATGTGTCTCTGAGTGTGTCTTTGTGCATATGTGTGTATATGTGTGAATGTGTGCATATTTATGTCTATACACGTGTGTGAATGTATATATGTGTGCATACATGTGTATACTTCCTACTCACATTACTTTCCTAATTTTTAAAATTTTCATCTTAATGAGAGTTGTCCTCTTTCTCCACTGAAGAAACTGCTCTGCAATTTGTTTTGTATTGCAGCACTTTCTCACTTCTTTATTTTTGACTAGATTTGCAGTACTTTTGGTATATAGAAACTTAATACTTACATATATTTAGATTACTCAGCTTTTTTCTTTATTTTTCTACATTCAGTACCATATTTGAAAGTCTTTTGTACTGAAGCATTTTATAAAAACCCAGATCATATCCATCTTTTTAGTATTATCATTCCTTTTTGAATCTTTGACACTTGAAAGCTGTTTTTGATGTCATTGTTGCAATCTGCTGGCCTGGTCTGTCACCTGGGTACAGATCACTCCCAATCTTCCCCCCTTCTGCCAAGGCAAGCAGATGTCCTGCCTCCTCTCCAGTCCTCTCTCTGTGTCTGCCCTTCTTCTGGAGAGGCAACTTCTTCCTCTCTCTCTTCTCCCCCTTCTCCCTTTCTTTACCCCTCCACAACTCACTAAATAAACTCTTTACTCCAGCTCTCTCTGTATGGTATATCTGTCTGCCTCTCACGCTCTGTGGACTCCTACCTGCCAATGGGACCCACTGCTTTCCCTTGTGGGACCACTGCCCCTCATGGGACTGGCCTCAGGTCACCACCATTTTATAAATGATATCATTAGCTTGTGACTTGACCAGGCTCTTCATGTTCTCTCCTGCCTGCAGGTGGGCTGTCTGAGGACATGTGGGGACCCTGGACTTGGACCACTTTCCAACATCCTGTGTCTGTTTCATTGCTACAAATGCTAAGGTCCCCTTCTCCAAGTCAGCTTTTGCTGACATTCATCTCTGGTTATTCCCCCCGGCTGAGGACTGAGATCTGACTTCTTGTTCTTGGACTGTGGTCCTCGTCTTGTGATTGGATGGTAGTTCCTCCACTGCTCAGAGTTCTGTATGTAAAAGCAAAGAGCCTTTATTTTAATCAAGTTTGCAAACTCTGTCTCTCCGCATGTCCAACATATTGGAATAACTGGAGAGCCCTGAGCTCAGTTAGAGTAGGGTTTTATAGTAGTAAAGGTGGGAGTGAGGGGTTTCTGAGGTTTTAAGACCCCTAGTTGGCTGACATTTGTCTAGGGTGTCCTGGTTGAATGTGCTCTGGCAGGTGTCTCTATCTATAGCTCTTGGAATGCCAGGCATTTCCTTTGAATGGTCTGTTCATCAGTGGGGGTCAGGTAATCTTAGCTTGTGGTTCCTCCTGCAGCCACGCATTGCCTCAGGGTAAACTACTGAAACTCTGGCCTCCATTTAAATTCATCGATGGCTAGAGTCCCAGGTGATAATTGTTGGAAGTAAAGAACTTCCTTTGGGTGACCTGCCCAGACTTAGCTTAGTATGGCTGGTCCCCGCAGATACATAGCCATTGGGTCCTTGCCTTTCTCACACTCTTCCCTTGGGAATAGACCTAAAACTGTCAGTCCAACTTCCCCACTAAAAGATCTTTTACTGCCCTAAAACCTCTCCCTTACTTACTGATTTCTAACCTTACCCGCCTTTGCACTAACAAATGGCCTACGTGCCCTTAAATAACAACCTAAAGTGGGAGCTTTCTAATTTTTATCAGCAAAGAAGCAGGTTAAAAAGTTTCTATCCAGCCATGCTCTACACTGCTGGTGTCCCACTGGCATCTCACGCCCATCTGCTTTTCCTTTCACTGGGTGGCCTCACCCCCACCCACCTGTAAATGCTCCTTTTTTCACTTCTATTTTGTTTCTGCCACATCTACAGCTGCTGATCCTGCAGTAACTGGCAAAACTGGCCAGACACGAAATGGCTGATCCACTCCGAGCCCTCGCTCCCCACTAGCAGCATGCCAGCTGGTGGTGCTGAGTAATTTTCCTGTCTAATTCATGTATGAAAGAATATGTAAATGGTGTGGCCACATGGATGCAATTCTGTTTTAAATGCATGTTCTACAAGGCCTCTATGTCTTTTTTGTTATTTAAAATTCTTGCCGCAGCTCTGAAAACATGGTTTATCTGTATAACACGTGACTGCCACCATCTTGACTAAGGGCAGGTCAGATGACCTCACCACCATCTCAACTAAGGGCAGGTTAGCTAACCAAGTTGCCATCTTTACTGAGGTATTCCTTGCCTAGTCTCATGGTTTACTTATGTTTTTTGTCTCTAAATTACTCTTACTGACCCTGTTACATGTATCTTTTGTGCAGTAGCATGCTTTCAGTAGGGCCCACCAAAGCATCTATTATACCCACCTCCTGTTTAATGTATGTGTGTGTGCATGCATGTGACTTTTAAGTTAACTTTATGTATGAACATAACTTAGCTTTAGCTGTGTATATATATGTATAAATTTTAAATTCAGTTGTGTGCAAATGTACGTATTCTTACTATTAAATGTTTTAAGTTGTCTGTTCATTGTATCTCATTCCAGACTAAGAAAGCAAAAAGTCTTATATTTTAAGTTGGTATGTATTCTTAAATCTCTTGCAACATCCTGTATATGTGATCTAACCCTGCTTTAAAATATGTTAAGCTGTTCTCCACTATTGTCAGTTCTACCATTAAGCTTCTATTGCAAATAGTTTTTTGTCTTTCACAAGTATAAATCTCACCTGTTAAGTTAAAAACCAGTACAGTCAAGCTTGGACCTAGCTTTCCAGGCAGGTTCTATACTGTACTTATAACTTATCTATACCCAATAAACAGTCCTCAAGTGCTGTGAGATCTGGGGAATATGACATTTAAATGTTTAACTATTAAAAGACTTTTTGTAACAGAGAGACAGATTGGCTCCTAGCAGCAGCACTCTTTCCTCAAAAGAAGACCGAAGACAGATGGGCTCGGGACAACGTCCATCCACAATTCACTTCATCAAGTGAAAGCACTAACCACTGGGAAAAACTGCCTTTCATTTAAACTGAAGATATCCAGACAGTGGACAGAATCCCTGCAATCAACTGCCTAGCTGTTCAGATCAAGGTAGGCTTGTCTTCTCACAGATTTTCTAATCCACAGGATCTTCTAAAACCTGGCAGATCCTGCACTAAACAGCAGAAGGCAAATGCAGTCCTGATGCCCTTGCTCTTGACTACCATGGAGGATCCTGAGGAGTAGCTCTTGGTAGCCAATGGAGTAAGTTCTCTGTCATTTTTTTAATCAATAACACAAACAAAATTTTATCCTTCTTAAAGACCTCTGATGCAGTTTGACAGCTGAGAGGTTTTGTCAGTTTAAAAGGACAGCCTCACCAAATTTCAGTATAACTTCTTAACCTGTTCTAAATACAAGGTGTTTTAAGATATGCAAATACAAGTTATTAAGTGTACATGCAAATTACAAATGTGTGAGGACAAATGTACATCATCAGACTTCTATACTTTTCATTCTACAAAAGCATCTGTCATAGTCATTCTGGTATAAATATGCTGCTGTTTATACAATATATGTGCTGAAACTTATGTTTTACAAACTCAAAATATTCTCGTGTGTTTCAGGGAGCCAAATTGAAGAATTCACTTTAAACAAGTCAGATACAACCCTCTCAAATCCCTGGTCCTGAAAAATTTTTTTCTTCTTAAACTTAGCTTTGTCCTCTGCTCTGCCAACACCTTACCAGGTCCAAGAGGCACTTGACAGTTTCACACCACAAATTCTGGACAGGAGTAAAGTGACCAGCTGCCCTAGGATGTGACCAGCACCTGGATTTCTCAGGTCCCCCAAGAAAGACTTCAATGCCCATAAATAAGCAGGAAGCAATCTTGAGAATCAGCCATCCCAGTTCCCTCAACCTGCTATGCCTAACTTCCTGCCTTTTTATTATAAGAAAAAGATGGGAATGTTGTAATCTGCTGGCCTGGTCTGTCATCTGGGTACTCTGTCCCTTTAAGAGACCAGCTCTGCCCACTCCCACTCCCATCTCCCTCCTCTTTGCTTCCACTGAGGCAAGCAGATTTCCCAATTCTTCTCCAGTCATCTCTCTCTCTCTCTCTGCCTTTCTTCTGGAGAGGCAGCTTCTGCCTCTCTCTCTTCCTTCCCTTAACCCATTCCCCCTTCTCCACTTCCCTTTATCCTCCATAACCCACTAAATAAACTCTTTACCCTAGCTCTCTCTGCATGGCACATCTGTCTGTCTCTCAGCCATCAAGTGGACTCACCGAGGCCTTGTGTAGCCCATCTCTGCCCCTCGTGGGACCAGCCTTAGGTTACTATAGTGTTATAAATGATAATAGTCATTCTTGCCAGAGAGATCTGGCTTTCATATTTTGCCTTCTAGTCATTCAGTATGGAGTGTGCTGTTGACCACTTACTTGGTTAGAATCTTTAATGACATTACCAAAGTCTGTGCTACTTAGAGTTTAAAATCCCACCTTAAAGGTAATCTTTAGTAATTCATTCTGTATATTGTTTTCTGCAAATGCTGGCTGAATTTGGTCAGAAAAAAACTTTGCTGAGACTGGAATAGACTGCAGCTGCTTTCACACTGGAGCAGAGTAGTAGGACTCACATAGGCAAGATGGCTCTTTGTTTTAAAATGTGACTTTTTCAGTGGGAACAGTGAAGCCCCTCCCTTTCCAGCCACCTCACCCCAGGACATGGGTTAGAAGCTGTGGTGAACTCTTTTGCATGAGAAAAGTAGAAGGAGACTGAAGGTCAGAGGCTGGTAAAGTAAGGACTGGGAGGGGAAGAGAAGTGGGAGGGATGTGTCATAGGGAGGGGGAGAGATCATAGGGAAGATGGCCAGCAGCCAAGGGAAAACAGAGTCTGTCCACCAGTGACAATGGGTGGTGGCCTCTGATCAGATATGTTGAATATTGATTCTACAACAAGTTGTCCTATTTTTCTTAATTTTCATTAGTGTTTTGAGAATTTTGAATAGTGTATTTCAATTATATTCACTCCTCCTTCCCTAAACTCCTCCCAGCAGCTATCAATAGGAAACACCTCTTTAGCTAGGGCTGGGACTTTATCAACCTCCCCTCTCTGTGCTGGGATATTGTCTGGCTTGAGCTTGTTCATGTAGCTACAACTGCTATATGAGTCCTGTTGTGAAAACAAACAAACAAAGAGAAAACAAGCTGTCAGCATCCACCTCCTTTGGCTTTTGCAATATGTTGACTTTTTTTCCACAATGATCCTTGAGCCTTAGAAAAAGGCAGTGTGATATTGTTATAGGGAGCTCACTGGACTATTCAGGGGCAGTTATAGCTAATTAAAAGTCTTTATTCCAGATGGCTGGGACTACACTCAGGTATTTGGGACCTGAGTGTAGCACCCTGAATGTTTAGTGTAAAGGGTTTTTAAAGACAAAACGTTCACATTCTGGCATCTCACTCTGCAGCTGGGTGATGGCGGAGGGGGTGCTGGAAGTCTTGTGCAAGCAAGCAGTTTAACTGAAGCTAAGATAAGCAGGTGGAGTGATGACGTAAGTCACAAAACAATCCCACACCAGTTCAGAATTATGAATAATAAAATGGTTATTTATTTAAGGGAAAAACTTATAGATCACTCTCATAGACAACAGTCCTCTGCGCAAACAGGAACAGAGTCTAGCAACCAGAAGCAGGAGCCAGAAGCAAGAGAGTGGGTGCACAGTTACTGTTGCTTTTACAGTATAAGAGACCATGCCCAAGTGGGCTTGCATCTTAAAGGCTATTGGCTGAAGGAGCAGAATGTTCTCTCACAGCACCTCCCTCTTTTATTTAAATAAGAGAGTTCCAAATTCAATACAAAACTATATACACTAGGAACAGATATCAAGTATAATTAGAATTACAACCATCATAAACAATATTAAGCAAGGAACATATGCTTAATGTTTTAATAAACATTTTATTTTATGGAGTCTAAGTCTCGAATAGGAAATGGCCTGGCTAGATCATAAGAGTACAGTAACTATGACTATCTAATCTTCAACCCCATTGAAGGCCTAAGAAGGGAGATACTATTACTTGAGCAGGCAGGAAGTACAATTGAGTAGTTTCCAAAGTGAGCAATATATGATGGAGACAATTAGCTACCTGAGCAATCACCCAAAGTCTCATTTTGCAACGTTGAAGCAACCAACTTTGGCTAAGGCCTAGCACAACTGAGAGATCATTTTCAGAAGCAGAAAAATTTTCAAAACCATCTTACCCTGTCTTGGCAAGATTTGACAGTCCTGCTTATCCATTTCCAAATATCATGTAACTTGTCAGTGGTTGACACATTGTCAATCCCTTGCCCAAAGGCCAGTTTTGCCAAGAAGAAAACAAGCTCCAAGTGGAGTGTCTTTGGTGCTCAACATTCTCTCAGGAATAGATTGGTGCTGTCAGAAGCAATCCTGTCTCATGTTAACATAACCCTAAGTTATTTAAATGCCATGTTCCACAGATCCTTGAAATGGTTGAAGATTACCTATCTAGACAGAATACAATCTCTATATATGTAAAGAACCTAATTGATCTGATTATATGTACAACAAACATGAATAACTATTGACCTATAACAATCAATACCTGTATAACTTAAAGACTAAAACTTCATATCAGAATATTAAATAATCTGTAAACAAATGTTCAACAAATGAGGACAATGACCTGAAAATGTAAATAATCTATAAGTATCATGATCAGAAGTAGGAGTAATATATAATGCAATATGAAAATATATCCTAAAAGTTGTATCAATATAGAAAATGTCCTAAACAGAGGTAAAAACATGCATATATACAATCTGACAAAATAACTTTGCATAGGTGTACAAATAATGTAAACAAAAATAACAAATATAATTTGAACTTGTAGCAATATACAAAAACTATACCAATGTAAATTATCCATGAATAATAGCTTACAAGTATTCACTCTATTACCCACTATTACTATACCCCCCTTTTTTGAACAGTTTTCACCCTAACCCTCTATCTAGTACAAGAAATAATCAACAATCCCTAACAGTGTTCCCAACCCTGTGAACAAACTTTTTTGGGATGGGGGTGTTGTCTTCTATAATTGCTGCCTGCTGTCATGGGGTAATGTTCTCTTAATGGGATCCTGCAAAAGTAAAGTGATGGTTAAGTTTAAAAATTACTGTCTAGTATAGTTGCAAACAATTTCTGAGCAGTTGATAGGGTTTTTTGTTTTTGTTTGTTTGTTTGTTTTTTCAAAGTTCTTATTTGGAGTTCTTGCCAGAATATGAGAAGGTGCACCATTTCAGCAGCTATAAAAAAGCCAAAAAAAAAAAGCGGTCTTATAGTAGCATTGTCTATATCATGATATAATCTCAGCTAGGTGGAGTTGTTGCTGTGGGGCCCCATCTTCTTCCTGGAAACTTCAAAGATTACTGCAAGAAAAGGATCTGTATAAAAATCTATTGCTCATCATGTAAAATTTAAACATCATACATATAAACATACATTCAATGAAGAATATGATATAGACAAAATAGGCATGGAGAAAGTAAAAATTTTCCAAAAGTCTTCCTTCTGTCCCATACCAGATGGCTCCTGATATGAGACAGAAACTCTGAATGTTCCTTTTAACAACAAGCTTGGATTTAGAGATGTACAGAGCCATTGTCCAACTCCAAATCAGCTGAATACAAACACACACACATATGTATACATATGTGTGTGTGTGTGTGTGTGTGTATAAATATAAGTGTAACCAGTACCTGGATTCATAAACCATATTCTGTTTTCTAGATGCTCCTTAGTGGAAAGCTATTTTTTCTTCTGTCAGCATTCAAACATCCAGGGTCTCTTGAATTTTTGATGACACATATTTTCCTGCAAAGATAAGAGCAGAACCCTGCCCTAACCCTTATGAGCTCTTCTTATCATCTGTGTGATTGTCACCATTGTGGATCAGCTGTTATTTCTCTTTTTTAAGAGGTTTCTCCTTTTCATAGTAAATCTTTATTAATTTTGATGGTATCCATAATTTTTCTTCACCTGTGGAAACAAGAGTGAAACCCCTTCCCCAATGTAGTACATCTCCTGGTTTCCATTGTGAGGTCAACACATCCTTGAAATCTACTGGTTGATTCAATTCAGAAGTTTTTTCCATTACCCAGTGCCTCTCTGCTGCTTTCTCATTAGTGTTAGGAAAATTCAGGGTTAATAAAGCATTCTGCAATCTATCTCTGGGGGTATTTTCCATCCCTTTCTGTTTGTTCAGCATATCCTTTATTAGTATGATTTGACCTTTATATAACTCCCTGACCTGTAGGATAATTTGGTATACCTGTAATGTGCTTTATATTACAATAAGCAAAAAACTGATTCATGATCTTAGATACATATGCTGGATCATTATCTGTCTTTATTTGTACAGGAATACCCATGATGGCCATAACTTTTAATAAATGTGTGATTACTGAATCAGCCTTTTCTGAGCTCAAGACAGTTGCCCATTGGAAATCTGAATATGTATCTATGGTTTGGTGCACATATTTTAATTTACCAAATTCCATAAAGTGGAACATATCCATCTGCCAGATTTCATTCCTTTGAATACCCTTAGGGTTACTCCCTGCAGGTAGTGGTGTTTGATTATAGAAAGAGCAAGTAGGGCATCTCTTTATAATCTCCTTAGCTTGTTGCCATGTAATAGAAAACTCTTTCTTTAAACCTTTGCTATTGACGTGATTTTTTTAATGATATTCAGAGGCCTGCAACACACTTCCAAACAATAATCGATCAATTTCTGCGTTACCTTGTGCTAGAGGACCTGGCAGACCCATATGGTATTGGATGTGTGTTATGTACATAGGACAAAGCCTATTCCTGATCATATCTTGCACCTGGATAAACAATGAAGTCAATTCTGTATCATCTGGTATAAATTCAGCAGTTTCAATATGCAAGATAACTCTTTCTGCATGTTGTGAGTCAGTAACTATATTAAGAGGTTCTTTAAAATCCCTTAGCACCATAAGAATGGCATATAATTCTGCCTTCTGGTCAGAATTATAAGGGCTTTGCTCCATCTTATTCAATTCTTCTGATTTGTAACCTCCCTCCCCTGATTTATTAGCATCAGTATAAAATGTATGGGCTCTAGTTATTGGGGCATCGAGGAAGAATCCAAGATGTTCTCTTTATAAGGTTAAGTCTATCACTTTTGGGATAGTCGCTATTAATTTCTCCCAAAAATTAGCACAAGATCTTTGCCATGGTTCATTATCTTCCCATAACTTTTTTATTTCACCAGTAGTGAAAGACACTATTATTTCTGATGGGTCTATACCTGCTAGTTGATGAAGTCTCAATTTACCTTTTATAATTAATTCAGAGACTTTTTCCACATGAGTTTTTAATTTCTTACTTGGTTTATGTGGTAAAAAGATCCATTCTAAAATAATATCTTCCCTCTGCATTAAAATCCCTGTAGGAGAAATTCTGGAAGGCAATATGACTAAAATACAAGTAAGATTTGGATTCACCCTATCCATATGTGCCTCCTGCAATTTTTCCTCAACCATTTTCAGTTCCTTTTCCGCTTCAGCTATTAATTCTCTGGGACAATTCAAATCTTTATCACCATCTAAGGTTTTGTTCAAATGAATTATTAGATCAGGTGTTATCCCAACAGCCGGGCATAGGCTGGAAATGTCTCCTAACAATCTTTGAAAGTCATTAAGGGTCCGTAACTGGTCTCTCCTAATTTGTGTCTTTTGTATACTAATTTTTGTAAACCTATTTTATAACCTAGATAATTGACAGAATCTCCTCTCTGTATTTTTTTCAGGAGCAATCTGCAATCCCAATTTAGGTAAAACTATCTTTACTTCTTCAAACATTCTTCTAAGGTATCTATGTTTGAGTCAGATAGCAAAATATCTTCCATGTAATGGTAAATTATAGACTTAGGAAATTGGTTATGTATTATTTCCAATGGCTGGCTTAGATAATATTGACACATGGTGAGGCTATTGAGCATTCCCTCTGGGAGCATAGTCCACTGGTACCTCCTAGTAGGCTGAGAATTATTATAAGTAGGCACTGTGAAGGCAAACTTTTCTCTATCTTTTTCTTGTAAAGGTATAGTGAAGAAACAATCCTTTGAATCAATAACTATGAGAGGCCAACCCTTTGGTAACAGAGAGGACAGAGGAATTCCAGATTGCAGAGGGCCCATAGGTTGAAAAACCTTGTTGATAGCTCTAAGATCTATCACCATTCTCCATTTTCCAGATTTTTTTCTTAACAACAAATACAGGAGAATTCCAAAGGCGAATAGATTCTTCTATATGTTAAGCATCTAGTTGTTCTTGTACCACCTGTTCTAAATCCTGCAACTTTTCCTCAGCTAGAGGCCACTGCTTAACCCATATTGATTTCTCAGCTAACCATTTTAAAGGTAGGGCTGTTGGTACCTCTGATGGTTTCTTAATTGCTTGTGTTCTTGTACAGCCTGAATGGCTGGTCTCTGTTTTCTATAATATCTTCAAATGTTTCTCTCAGAAACATAAGTTTTTGGGGGCTGCAGGAATGTTAATCTGGGAATTCCATTGCTGCAATAGGTCACAACCCCACAAATTCACTGCAATATTGCCTATATATGGCCTTAGTCTTCCTATTTTCCCCTCTGGTCCTATACATTCAACCCATATCATGCTCTGTTTTATCCGGGATAGAGTTCCAATTCCCAGGAATTGAACATCTACCTCCTGAATTGGCCAATTCGGATGCCAAGATTCTGGAGTAATGATTCTTACATCCGCACCTGTGTCTAATAAGCTTCAAATTTTCAAATCTTTTTACTACTGCCTTTTGTAATGTCTAGATCTCCTGTCCAGTGTTCTGTTCTAATGCCCTCATTGAGGATTCCAAGGTATGAAATCTGTCCAGTAGAGATAATGTCTCATCCTTGGACACCATCTTTATAGCATGCGTATTACCTTCCTGAAGAGACATTCTATCAGTCAATCTGTCATACCCCTTTGACAGAGTTCGATTAATACATTCAACAGTACGAATTCTCTCAAATAATGTTTCAGCACCCCCTGTCATTGATTGGATTTTATGTTCTAAATCAGCTGTTTCATTCTCCAGAGTGCTGAATCCTCCTTTAAATAAATTACTATCAGTGTCTACCATTTCCAAAAGTATCTCAGTTGACTGAGTTTGTTAGTTAAAATGTTGGTATCCTCCTTTAGATGTATGATCTCTTTTATGAGAAGTTTTGTACCAGTCTGTACCATTTCTAAAAGTACCTCAGTTGACTGAGTTTTGTTAGTTAAATTGGTCGTACCCTTCTTCACTCTTTCCCAAGAGGTGTGGTTTCAGTCTGTAAAGACTGTACCATTTCTAAAAATGCCTCATTCTTAGCCCTATTGTCAAATCATATTTTTAAGAAAAAATATTGAGGACAAGACTAATCCCCAGAATCAAAAATAGTGATGTAGAAGGGACATCATATAAGTCTTGTAAAACCTTGCACATGGTGTAAGTAAAGAGGCTATTGAAACCTTGCATGGTTAGGTTGTCTGATATATTACCCTTTTAAATTAGCAACCTATGATCTATATTTAGGATAGTAAACCTTACCTGTGGTTTAATTAGCTGGATTATGTGCAATAACTGTAACCTGCCCGTAGGTGTTGCAGGCCACCTACAAAACTAACCCAGCTGGGTCCGGTGACTCAGTTGGAGTCACATGACTGGTATGAATATGATTTTAGTATGAAATGCTGAAAGATACGCTTAGATAAAAAAATAGCTACAAATAGAAATCACAAACTGTGTGTACTGCAGTGGGCCCTCATCAGTCAGCAGCCACAGGAGCACAGGAATAACAAGATAACAGCAGGCACCCAGGAAAGCCCGTATCCCATCTGAATTTCCATGCAGTGTGTGTGTGGCAGGACACAGACACTGGAGTTAGCAAGTGGGTACTGGAAGCCACTCTGAGGTGAGTAATAAGATAATATAAAGAACCACAGCCAATCTGCAGCAAGAAAAGGCACTGCTTCATGAGAATTCTATATCCAAATGAACTGCTGGCTCTAGGCAGGCCATGGCCAACTGAGGTATGGCTCACGCATAGCTGGGAGCACTCCCAGCTGGTGGTGGGCAATAGAGCCAGGGGTTCTAAAACCAAATGTTGGGGTGCCAAATGATGACATAAGTCACAAAACAATCCCACACAAGTTCAGAATTATGGATAATAAAATGGTTATTTATTTAAGAGGAAAACTTACAGATCACTGTCCTAGACAACAGTCCTCTTAGCAAACAGGAACAGAGTCTGGCAGCCAGAAGCAGGAGCTACAAGCAAGAGAGAGAGGGCATGCATTTTCTGCTTCTATTATAGTATAAGAGACCACACACAAGTAGGCTGGTATCTTAAAGGCTAATTGTTGAAGGAGCAGAATTCTCCTTCAACTTATAAACAAACTGAAAAATAAAAACCACATGATCATCTCATTAGTTGCTGAAAAAGCTTTCGAAAAAAATACAATATCCCTTCATTATAAAGGTCTTCGATAGAGCACATATATAGGAACATTCCTAAACATAATAAAGGCAATATACAGCAAGCCAACAGCCAACATCAAACTAAATGGAGAAAAACTCACTGAGATCCCACTGAAATCAGGAACAAGATAAGGGTGTCCACTCTCCCCATATCTATTCAATATAGTTCTTGAGGTTCTGGCTAGAGCAATAAGACACCAAAAGGAGATCAAGGGGATACAAATCAGAAAAGAAGTCCAACTCTCACTGTTTGCTGATGATATGATAGTTTACATAAGTGACCCCAAAAGTCTACCAAGGAACTTCTACAACTCATAAACGCTTTCAGTAATGTAGCAGGATACAAGATTAACTCAAAAAAATTAGTAGCCCTCCTTTACACAGAAGATAAATGGACTGAGAAAGAAATCAGAGAAACATTACCCTTTATAATAGCCACAAATAGCACAAAATATCTTGGAGTAATTAACCAAACATGTGGAAACTTCTATGACAAGAACTTTAAATCTTTGAAGAAAGAAATTGGAGAAGATACCAGAAAGTGGAGTGATCTCCTATGCTCTTGTGTAGGAAGAATTAGCATAGTAAAAATGGCAATCTTACCAAAAGCAATCTACAGATTCATTGCAATGCTCATCAAAATCCCAGCAAAATTCTTCACAGACCTTGAAAGAAAAATAATCAACTTCATATGGAAAAGCAAAAAACTCAGGATAACCAAAATAATCCTGTACATTAAAACAATTTCTGGAGGCATAACAATCCATGACTTTAAACTCACTACAGAGTTATAGTACTGAAAATAGCCCGATATTGGCATAAAAACAGACAGGAGGACTAATGGAACTGAATCACAGACCTGGATATTAATCCATACACCTACGAACACCTGATTTTTGACAGTAAAGCAAAAATGTAAAATGGAAAAAGAAAGCATATTTAATAAGTGGTGCTGGAATAAGTGGATAACAACATGTAGAAGAATGAAAATAGATTTGTATCTATCACCATGCACAAAACTCAAGCCCAAATGGATCAAAGACCTCAACATAAAGCCAGCCACCCTAAACCTCATAGAAGAGAAAGTGGCAAGTACACTTGAATACATTGGCACAGGAGACCACTTCTTAAATATAACCCCAGTAACATAGACACTAAGGGAAACAATTAAAAACTGGAACCTCCTGAAATTGAAAAGCTTCTGTAAAGCAAAGGACACTGTCAATAATACAAAGCAGCACTCTACATAATGGGAAAAGATATTCACTAACCCCACATCGGACAGAGGACTGATCTCCAAAATATACAAAGATCTCAAGAAATTGGTCATCAAAAGAACAAATAATCCAATAAAAATTGTGGTACACTCCTAAACAGAGAACTCTCAACAGAGGAATCTAAAATGGATGAAAGGCATTTAAGGAAATGCTCAGCATCCTTAGCTATTAGATAACTGCAAACCAAAACAACTCTGAGATTCCATCTTACATTTGTAGGAACAAGCAAGATCAAAAACACTGATGACAACATATGCTGGAGAGGATGTGGTTAAAGGGAACACTCCTGCATTCCTGGTGGGAGTGCAAGCTGGAACAGCCCCTTTGTATATCAGTATGGTGATTTCTCAGAAGATTAGGAAACAATCTTCCTCAAGACCCAGCAATACTACTTTCGGGTATATACCCAAGGGATGCCCAATTATACCACAAAGCCATGTGTTCAACTATGTTCATAGCAGCATTATTTGTCATAGCCAGTACCTGGAAACAACCTAAATGCCCCCTGACTGAAGAATGGATAAGGAAAATATGGTACATTACACAATGGAGTACTACACGGCAGAAAAAATTATGATATTTTGAAATTTTCAGGCAAATGAATGGATCTAGAAAGCATCATATTGAGTGAGGTAACCAGACCCAGAAAGACAAGTATCATATGTACTCACTCATAAGTGGTTTTATAACATAAAACAAAGAAAACCAGCCTACCATTCACAATCCCAGAGAACCTAGACAACAATGAGGACCCTAAGAGAGACATACATAGATCTAATCTACATGGGAAGTAGAAAAAGACAAGATCTCCTGAGTAAATTTGGAGCATGGGGACCATGAGAGAGGGTTGAAGGGGAAGGGAGGGGAACAGAGAAAAATGTATAGCTCAATAAAATAAAAAATAATGATAATTATTGGATGCAGAGAAATAATAAAGCAAACACAACAACATGGTACGTATAAAATCACTACAAAAGTCTTTCAACTTCCCTGTTCATTTCAAATTTCTCATAATAAAACATCGGGAAGATATTATAAAGCATACAATCTAGAGAAAATAATTCTCTCTAGGTTTATCAATTCCTTTTTCTGTTGCTGTGATAGAACACCACGACCAAAAGCAACTTGTGGAAGAAAACAAAAAAAAAGTTTATTTTGGTTTGAAGTTCCAGAGGGCTTGAGTCTATTATGACATAGAGTCATGGCAGCCAGCAGCATGCAGAGTATGTGAACAGGAGGCTGAGAGATCACATCTCCAGCTGCCAAATGAAGCAGAGAGTGAAAATGATAGTGGAACGAGGCTATGAACTCTCAAATCTCATCCCTAGGGTCATACCTCACTCAGCAAGGCTGTATTACCTCCTAAAACAGTATCTTCAACTTGGATTCAAGTGTTTAAATTTGTGAACCTATGGGTTTCTCCGTGTTTTTCCGTGAAATTGCCATACTAGGTATGGAGGAAAGTAGAACAATGTTAAAGCAGTCTCTAAGAAGTCAGTGTCTGCATTGTGCTGAATAAATAGAATCTTTGAGAGTCAAAGAAATTGGTAGGGAACACATTTGCCTACTCTTGTTAGGACATGGGTGGGTAGAAAAAAAAGACCAGAGGTGCAGTTACCCTGGCAAGCAGAGATCAAATGACAAAAGGTATGTGTGCCATGCTACAATTTTATCCTGTTAGTCACGGAGAATTGTTTTGAGGCTTAAACATAGACTGTGATGTAGTATTCTTTATACTTTAGAATAATCACCCTGGAAAGAGGATAAAAGAGAAATTTCTAATAGTGAGCATAGAACCAGAGATAAAGAAAGCAAACAAGCAGTGTCCTAGAACCAAGAGTTCTCCATTGAAGAGACACCATGACCAAGGCAATCTTCAAAAAGAAAGCATTTAATTAGGGACTTGCTTATAGTTTCATTGAATTAGCCCATTACCACCATGTCAGGAAGCATGGAGGCAGGCAGGCAGCCATGAGGCTGAGAGATACATCCTGATACATGGGAAGGCAGGCAGAGAGAGACTGGGCCTGACATGAGTTTTTGAAACTTCAAATCCCACTCCCAGCAACAAACCTCCTCCAACAAGGCCACACCTCCTAACCCTTTCCAAATAGTTCCACTAACCAGGGACCAATCATTCAATCATATGAAGCTATGGGGGCGATTCTCTTTCAAATCAGCACATTCCCTCCCTGACCCCCAGAAGCTGGAAGCTGTATTATAATGCAAATGTGTTTAGTCTAACTTTAAAACTTTGAAAGTCTCCATAATCTTTCACAAATATAACAATGTCCAAAAGTCTCTCCTGAGACTCAAGGAAATTCTCTTCATTGTAATCCTCTATATCAAAATCATAAATAAGGTTACATACTTCCAATATACAATGCACAGAATATGCATTACCATTCCAAAAGAAGGGAAAGGGAGCAAAGTAGGAATGAAACTCAGCATGACAAAATCCAAATTCTATAACTCTATATTGAACGTTAAAGGGTTCGAACTGGGTGGTGGTGGTGCATACCTTTAATCCCAGCACTTGGTGGGAGGCAGAGGCAGGCATATCTCTGTGAGTTTGAGGCCAGCCTGATCTACAGAGTAAGTTCCAGGACAGGCTCCAAAGTTACACAGAGAAACCCTGTCTCAAAAACATAAATAAATAAAACAAAAGAAAACAAAAAGAAAATGATTTATTAGAAAATCTTCCCTTCCAGCTTTGCTGACTGCAACATACTTCTCTCTCTTGGACTGGTTCCATATCCTGTCTACAGCTTTCCTTGGCAAGTTTCCCATGGCTCTGGAGTCTCCATCCCAATCCTAACTTTACCTTCACAGCTTCACACAATGGCCTCTCTCAGCCTCCATGCAAGGACACCCCTGACAGCGTCCTGGCCTCTGCAACTTTCCTTAACAGTGGAGGAAGTTCACACAACCCCTTTCTTGTATCTGTCTTCACTCTGAATATAGCTGCCATGTTCTTCTGCTGGGATTGAAACCTGCTCCCCTTTTTGAGTTACATTTGCATCAGATTTGACTTGCTGATGGCTTCCTTTGCTGCTGAGGTTTTTCTTTAATTCCTTTTCTCAAGTTGGAAGCTTAGCCGTGTGGGGTCTTGCCATGAGGTTACCACTCCCTTTATTCCATTTAGCATCAGTTTTTCTGTAAACTAAATGTTTTACCTCCTTGAGCACAGGACTTAGCTCCACTATATTTCCTAGTGCTCCTTTTCTCCTTAAACTGTACATTTTGTATTTCTCTTCTTCCACCCCCTGTTTGCTCCTTTTCATTGTAGATCTGCTTAAGAAAAATCACTAATAACCATGTGGCAGTCAATATTAGGAGGTCTTGAAATCTCCTCTGTCAATGACATTAATGCATAATTCTTTAATTTAGCCTCAGGTAGATTCTCAAGACAAAAGCAAAAAGCAGCCACATTCTTTGCACAATATCACAAGAATGGTCTATAGGCCAACTGCTAATATTCTTCCTTTCTGAAACTTCTTGAACTAGGTCTCCATAGTCTAACTTTTTCTCAGCACTACTGTCGTCCATCTCCTACTAGGATGGCCCACCTAGCCCTGCTTAAAGTATTCAATCACTTTTAAAGTTCAAAGTATGATATGAGCCACTAGACTATACAGTAAAAGTACAGCTGACAGACCCATGGACAGATCCACAGGAGTATGATCTAGTGGAGAACCTGATTTGCAAAGTTTCAGGAACACTTGTCTTTTGGATAGTCACTGTCAATTCTGTAGAAATCTTGTGAAATCATGGTGTTTCTTTCTTCCATAATGGGATTTATCCCAAAATATCCCAGCAGGGTATAAATTTTTTTTAATTTTTTATTACTTTAAAAAAAATACCATCCAAATTTCCACTCCCTCCCCTCCTCCCACTCCCTCAACACACCCTCCAACCCCCACCTCCAATACTAAGGGAGGACAAGACACCTTGCCCTGTGGCAAGTCCAAAACCCTCCCTACTATATCTAGGTTGAGCAAGGTATACATCCAAAGAGAATAGGATCCCAAAAAGCCAGTATATGCAGTAGAGACAAATCCCGGTGACACTGTCGGTAGTCCCTCTGTCCCAACTGTCAACCACATTCAGAGGGACTAGTTTGATCCCATGCTTATTCACTCTTAGTCCAGTTGGAGTTGGTGAGCTCTCATTAGCTCAGGCAAACTGTCTCAGTGGGTGAACCCCTCATGGTCTTGACCTCCTTGCTCATATTCTCACTCCTTCCACTCTTCAACTGGACCTTGGGAGCTCAATCTGGCTCTAGAAAAATTCCCAGGAATCCACGAAGATGACCCCAGCTAAGATCCTAAGCAATAGAGGAGAGTGGTGTAGGAGGTTCTTCTGATCATGTGTTGCTTTCATTGGCTAAAGAATAAAGAAACTACTTTAGGCCTGATAGGGCAGAACTTAGGTAAGCAGAGAAGACAGAACTGGATGCTGGGAAGAAGGGCAGAGTGAGAGAGGCCATGGATCTTTGGCCTGAGACAGACACTGGTTAGAATCTTGCCAGTAAGCCACAGTCATGTGGCAATACACAGATTAATAGAATTGGGTTAAATTAAGATGTAAGTATTAGCCAATAACAAACTAGAACTAATGGGCCAAGCAGTGTTTTAATGAATATAGTTTCTGTGTGAATATTTCAGGTGTAAGGGGCCCCTCTCCTTGTAACATTTGGTACCAACATGATGGACTAAATCCACTTAAAAACCCGAGAGAGCTTAATTCTAGACACACAGAAAAAAACAGAGTTTAACACAGCTTTTTGCTGTTTGCTGGTGGTGTGCAGCAGAGAGATTTTCCTGACTCAGCAAAAGCAGCATAAAAAAAGCCACACCATTTTAAAACAAGGCTTCATGGGCCCTGCCATCAATGAAGGCTCTGGAGCATTTGTGGGCCCGGGTGTTTGTGTGCCCACTCAGGGTCGAGAGGAAAGTAGCTGAGACCATGCCCATGGCTCGGCTCTTCCTGCTTAGGCAGGCAGTGGGATCAGGTCTACTAGGCTTGGGCAGGCAGGAGAGCATGGCAGATTCCTGCTGCCATACAGAGAGATGTTTCCAGGCTGCACAATGCTCTGCATGGCAGATTTGGCTGTAGCTCAGATAAAAAGGGTTTATGTGCCACACACTCATTCTCGGGGTTGGATGCTGAGCACAGCTCTTGCCTGGTGGCCCCAGAGCTAGCACTGGCGGTGCTTCCACCATTTTAAAACTGGAGAGAGGTGGAGCCAACATCCAGAGCAGCTGCAACCAAGCTGCTCAGCATTTTAAAAGCTCTTCTAGACAGTAAAGAATTACAGATTCACAATAGGACAGATTCAGACATAAACTACCTCTAAAAGGGTCACAGTGTTGAATAAATGTATGTAGGCTTGGGAGAGAAAAGATAAAGAGTATAGAGAGTCATAAAATAAAGTTAATGCTTTAAAAAAAAGGTAAAGTCTTTAAAGAGACAGAGTACAGATAGTCATAGATTAAAAGAAGTAAAGAAAAATAAGCCACATACAAATGGAAAATTCACAGAGAGTCTGGATTATGTATATTATTGTTATTTTTGAATTTTTTGACTGTGAAGGATCTAAGTACAGAATGATATTTCATTATATGGGCTGCTAAGCTAAACCAGCATGTATATTATAAAGGTATCTTGACTTCAGAATTTGGGTCTAAGGGTATGGTGCTTTGGAAAAGAGGTTCTTCTTTTGTTTTCACAGAAGTTGAGAACCTGTGGATTGCCTCCAGGCAAATATGGTTCCATGGACCAGGGCCTCCTGAAAGGTCTCTGTGAACACCCTCAAAAAGTTACTTTGTCCAACTTGTGACTGAGATGAGCCTACCACATAGGATACACCATGAAAGACCTGATTAACAGCACCCCTATACAGCAGGAAGAAATTTGGAGAAAAATAACTATGCTCACATTCCCAAATATTGTTTATAATTGTTTGTTTACATTTAAAGGGGGATATGATATAGATATGAATAATTTGCATTGGTATGGATTTTACTTTACCAATACAAATTAAAGGTCAATTTTGTTATACATATATGTATTTCTGATCTTGATTAAGGTATCGTGATTGTGTAGCTCATTTAAAAATGTAATGTATAATTAAGAAATATAGGTTAATAGATAATCTCTATAATAGTCAAGTTTGTGGTCATGTTAGTTAGATTTTCTAGATGTGCATTTCAGATGGATATCATATTTTTAAAAGACTACAGAATATGGCATTTAAAACGTTTTAATAATTTAGTATTTTCATGATAATGAGACATGTCTGCTCCTGGCAGCACCAGCTACTTCAAGAGGAAGATGGGCATTGAAGAGGCTCCTTATGGAGTTTGCTAGCCATTTGGGCAAGAAACTGCTCTTGCTTGGACTGCTTCACTGGACATGCAGTACCCACTGCTGAACTTGCCTAAAGGTGAGACAAGCCTTCAGGGTTCCTGCTTCATGAAAGAGTCTGTGAGACATTCTGCAGGACACAGAAGAAAGTGACTGAACTGTCTTTGAAATTTCCTGCTTCATGGAAAAGTCTGCTGGATACTATGGACCTGTAGGCTGAAGATGATGCCCCAACAATACAGAAGAACTTTGGGTGACTATCCAGGCAGTGAGATGTCTCTGTCAATTCTAGAGTTTTGGAAGTTGTTTATAATGCACTTCCTGTTTACTTAGGTAATATTATATCCTTCTGGAGTCTTTGATGGAGTTGAAGAATTTATAGTTATAGTTTTCCTTAGTTATGATAAAAGATAAAGTAGATATAAATATTGTAACTGTATTCTTGCTTGATAACTGTTTTGTTATATGTAATTTTACTATGTTAAAGTTAAAGCTTTCTTTTTTGCTTAAACAAAAAAGGGGAAATGGTGTAGGAGGTTCTTCTGTTCATGTGCTGCTTTCATTGGCTAATGAATAAAGAAACTACTTTAGGTCTGATGGGGAGAACTTAGGTAGGCAGAGAAGACAGAACTGAATGCTGGGCAGAAGGGCAGAGTGAGAGATGCTATGGATCTTTGGCTTGAGATGGACACTGGTTAGAATCTTGCTGCTAAGCCACAGTCACAGATTAATAGAAATGGGTTAAATTAAGATGTAAGAATTAGCCAATAAAAAACTAGAGCTAATGGGCCAAGCAGTGTTTTAATGAATACAGTTTCTGTGTGGTCATTTCGGGTGTAAGCTAGCTGGGTGGCTGAGACAAACAAAGAGCCCCTCTCCTTGTAACAGGAGAGGGTGCCTGAACTGGCCTTGCCGTGTAGTCAGACTGATGATTATCTTAAATATCACCATAGAACCTTCATCCAACAAAAGACGGAAACGGAGGCAGAGAACCACATCGGAGCACTGGACTGAGCTCCTAAGGTATAAGTCATTCTTTAAACCTGATTTTTCCTGTACTGGCAACTGCCTACTTTTTTT
This sequence comes from Ondatra zibethicus, assembly GCA_004026605.1. Classification (NCBI taxonomy): domain Eukaryota; kingdom Metazoa; phylum Chordata; class Mammalia; order Rodentia; family Cricetidae; genus Ondatra; species Ondatra zibethicus. The sequence goes on from PVIU01005874.1 coordinate 49,949, forward strand.
CACACTATGGGACCCTGGTGTGAAAGCATTAACTCAGGCAAACCTTTGTTCTCATAGTCAAATCTACATAAAGTTAGTCCTCCACAATTATCCTTATTGATAGGGCTTATTGACAAAAAAGGAACCATGAACAGGAGGCACTGAGCAAGGAGACAGTATGTCTCCTTTTATTGATAAGCAGGTCTGGGTGGCCCTGAAATCTCTAGCAGCAGACTCAGGAGAGTATAACCTACTGGCCCTTGCCCTACTCTAACAAGCTGTTAATATTCTGCACTTACCTTCACCTTTTGTGTGACACAAAGTCTTAGTCTAGGATATTAACTGTTTGTACCTTTACCCCTAAAATATACATGAATAAACCTTGGGCCATTAAACCAGTCCCAGAGAAAAAAATTCCTTATCACCTGGGTGCCTGCAGATGCAGCACCCTGAGGGCCAAGCTACATCCTAGTCCTCCCAGTGTTTGTTGGGGAGCTTTATAGCCACGCCACTTCTGAGACAGAAGGCCCTACTTTGTTAATCTTTTATCCATCCTGTTAGTTCTTAAAATGCATACTTGTCAACTATGACTGTGGATATATAAACTAGAAATCTTTTGGGAAGGGTGTAATGGTCTGTCTTGTCCCTTTAAGAGACAAGCCACACCTATTCCCTCCCCCATCTGCCAAGGCAAGCTGATCTTCAGCTTCTAGCCTGAGTCTCTCCCTTTTTCCCTTTTCCATCTCTCTCTCTCTCTCTCTGGGCCTCTCTGCTCATTCTCCCCCTTCCTTTCTACAACCCACTAAATAAATATCCAACCTCACTCTGCATGCCATGTCTATCCATGTCTCTGTCTCTTGCCCACTGCATGGTTTGCTGCCCGGGACCAGCCACCTTTGGAGACCTGTGGCGTCGTCTCGTGGCATGCCCATTTGTCTGTCTCTCCTCATGGTCTCAGCTCTGTCCCTGCCTGGGACTGGCTGCTCTTGGGACCCCTGACCCACTGCCTGCCACTGCTTTGGGACCTGCATAGTTTCTGCAGCTGCAGCCACTCAGTAACCTGCAGCATTTTACTTTTACCATTACATTGGTGCCATGACACTCAGGAGGCTTTCCCACCCTGAGCTCCTCTCCTGGGGTCAGGATCCGGGACCGGGTATTTTTATACAACAACCATGTGTTCCATATGCCTGAGCACTATTTCTGCAGTGTGATGTCTATGCACACCACTGGCTTCAGTTGGTGAGTTTCTCCTATTTTGGTCAGCTTAACCATTTCTATGCATACCACTGGCTTCAATTGGTGAGTTTCCCCTATTTTGGTCACCTTAACCATTTCTCTGAACTTGAGAAATTGACCGTTGAGCTCATGGCAATCTTCTGGTGTTCCTAGAAATGGGGAGACAGCCCCCCCAACCACAGACGGTTGAGCCCTTTGATGACATTCATCTCTGGACTGCTTCCCTTAGCTAAAATTGTGTTTGAATGGTTGGGGTCAGTCGTCCCGCACTAGCACTGCATGCGCTGTGCAGTGCATTCGCCTGGGGGCCAAGGGTCCCTTGGTTTTTCTTTCTCTTTTTTCTTTTTCTTTTCTTTTCTTTTCTTTTCTTTTCTTTTCTTTTCTTTCTCCCACCATGTTGTTTGGTTTTGGTTTTGGTTTGGTAAGGGCTGCTCGGAGTGGCCTCTGACCTCTCTGGCTTCTGAGTTGCCCTGACCAGATTCAGCCAGGCTATAGCATCCCACCCAGTGGCAGAGGACACTCCCATGGGTCCTGCGATGTTCACGCTGATTCACACCCTGCCTATAGTGGAGAGACGTCTCACTGTGGGCCTTGTGCTGACACCATTTTTGCGGGTTTTCAGTTTCAGCTATAGGTAGCAAGCTATCCATGTTCATGCCCCCTGGGATGAATACCTTTCAGAGGCCCTAAAACCATAGGCCTTAATGCCCTACTTCTTTAGCTCCTACCCTCACTTCACTGGTGTCCTGCTGGCTCCACTTTTATGGGAGCTCTAAAACTACTGTCAGTGACAGGCAAATGGAAAGAGTTTACTCAAACTGTCCCTGCCACCGCTACTGTTGCCAACAAGATTGGTTGGATCCATAAGGTGGCTGTTTTCAATTCCAGCCTTTTGCTCCCCACCACAGCTTGTGGCATGGTGGCTCAGCCACAGGGCGGGTCACACCTCTTGGTCTCTCTTATTATTAAACTTAAAATCCCTGCATCTCAAACATTGTGGCTTTTCCATACAACATGTGACTGCTTTCATTTTGACACCATCTTAACTGAGGTCAGGTGACTTCACCACCATCTTAACTGAGTAGATTTTCCATACAACATGTGACTGCTGCCACTTTAACTGAGGTCAGGTGACCTTACCGCCATCTTAACTAAGGTCAGGTGACTTTGCCACCATCTTGGCTGAGAGCCAGGTCAGGTGACCAAATTCCACCATCTTTAGTGAGGTATTTCCTGCCTGGTTTCACAGTGTTAATTATGTTACATGGGTGACCTTACCGCCATCTTAACTGAGGTCAGGTGTCTTTACCACCATCTTAACTGAGAGCCAGGTCAGGTGACCAAGTCCTGCCATCTTTACTAAGGTATACCCTGCCTGGTTCCCCAGTTTACTTATGTTTTTGTCTCTAAATTCCTCTTGTTGACTCTGTTGCATGTATGTTTTGTTCAGTGGCATGCCTTTGGTAGGGCCTACCAAGAGCATCCACTTCACCCAATGCCTGTTCACTGTGTGTGTATGTTCATATGTGTAACTTAAACATACCTATGCTTACCGTTAAATGTTATAATTGTCTGTTCATTGCGTCTCATTTCAGACTACAAAAACAGTAAGTCTCATGTTTTAAACTGGTATGTACTTTTAAGTCTCTTACAAAAATACTTTATATTTAATTCAACCTTCATTTAAAATATATTAAGATGTTCTCTACTATTGTCAGTTCTGCTGTTAACCTTCTATTGCAAGCAGTTTTTTCTTCCTTCTGTATTTTTATGTGTGTAAATCTTACTTATTAAGTTCAGAACCAATACAGTCAAAGTCAGACCCAGCTTTCCAGGCAGATTCGACAGTGTAGTTACACCTGATAAATAGCACTCAACTGCTCAGAGATCTGGGGAATATGGCATTTAAATATTTAATTATTAAAAAACTTTTTATAACAAAAAGAGACAGGTTGGCTCCTAGCAGCAACACTCCATTTCCTCCAAAAAAGACAAAAGACAGATGGGCACAGAACAATGTCCATCTGGAATTCACTTCAACTGTCAAGCACTGACCACTGGACAAACTGCCTTTCATCTAAACTGAAGATCACCGGACAGTGGTCAGAATCGCTGGAATCAACAGCCTAGCTGCTCAGGTCAAGGTAGGCTTGTCTTCCTGCAGATGTCTTAGCCCACAGGATCTTTTGGAGTCTGTCAGGCCCTATGCTAAACAGCACAAGGCAAATACAACCTTCAGCGACCATGGAGGACCCTGAGAAGTAGCTCTAGGTGCCAACCAAGTAAGTTCTCTGTCGTTTTTTAATCAGTAACTCAGTAAAATTTCATCATTCTCAAAGATGGCTGATGCAGTTTGACAGTTGAGAGGTTTTGTCAGTTTAAAAAGACCTTACCAAACAAATTTCAGTAAATTATAAATACAAGATCTTCAAGTTATAAAGATATGAGGACAAATACAAGTTATCAAATTTCTCTCTCATGCTGCCTTCCATTGTCTTAAAACTACTTTTCATTGTGCAAAAGTATCTGTCACAGTCATTCTGACATAAATATGCTACTGTTTATACAATGTATATATCTAAAACTTCTGTTTTCACAAATACTTGTGAGGATACTTGTGAGTTCCAGGAAGCCAAATTGAAGGACCCACCTTAAACAGGTCAGATACACCCCTGTCAATTCCCTGGTCCTAAAAATTGTTTTTCCTAAACTTAACTTTGTCCTCTATTCTGCCAATACCTCAAACAGGTGTAAGAGACACCAGACATTTCCATACCACAAACACTGGACAGGAGCAAAGAGACCAGCTATGCCAGGATTTGACCAGCACCCAGCCTTCTCAGGTCCTGCCCCCTCAAGATGATGCTCACAAAAAGCAGGAAGCAGTCTTGAGAATCGGCTGTCCCAATTCCTTTAATCTGTGGTGTCTAACCTCCCACCTTTTTATTATAAAGAAGAGATGGGAATGTAATGGTCTGTCCTGTCCCTTTAAGAGACAAGCCATGCCCACTCCTTCCCCTGTCTGCCAAGGTAAGCTGCCTTCAGCTTCCAGCCTGAGTCTCTCCCTTTTTGTCTCTCCCCCGAAGAGGCAGGGTCTGCCTCTCTTCATTCTCCTCACTTTTCCATTTCCCCCTTCTGTTTCTCTCTCTCTCTCTCTCTCTCTCTCTCTCTCTCTCTCTCTCTCTCTATGTCTCTCTATGCCCTTCTTTCTCTGCTCTTCCCCTTCTCCTCCTTCCCTTCCATAACCCACTAAATAAATATCCAACATCACTATGCATGGCGTGCCTATCCGTCTGTCTCTCCTGCCATGTGGTTCCCTGCCTGGGACCAGCTGCCTTTGGAGACCTGCAGCATGGTCTTGTGGTGTGCTGCCTGCTGCATCTGCCAGGGATCTGCAGCAATTTTACTTTAACCATTACAAAGGGGAGAAGAGTGAGGAAGAACAGCAAGGAACATCGAAAGGGAAACATCAAGAGAGCATTAGAGAGAGAGCATAGAAAGACTAAATGAGACATGATAAAAGACCTGTGTGAGCTAATTTATTTTATTTACCCTCAGATATCTTTAGCCAGTTTTTACCTGCTACAACAATCCTTCTGAATCTTGAGAGGTTTAGTGGGGCTTAACTCCAACATAAACCTTGATAAAAGTCCCAAAATCTCCAATAAATGGCATGGTGCCTATGACAGCAATACTCCAGTCCCTGGTACTAACTTCTGTCTTAGCTACTGTTCTGTTTATACAAAGAGAAATCTTGAGCAAGGCAACTTTTAAGAAAGATAGAATTTATTTGAAGACTTGCTTACAGTTTCAGAGGATTAGTCCATTATCATCGTGGCAGAAAGCATAGAGGCAGGCAGACAGAGAGAGAGGGGGAGAGGAAGGGGGAGAAAAAGATTGAGAAAGTATGGGCCTGGAATGGGCTTTTGAAACCTCAAAGTCTAATTCCTAGTAATATGCCCCTTCCAACAATAAGGCCACAGCTACCAACCCTTCCTAAATAGCTGCACTAACTAAAGTCTAAGCATTTGAGCACATGAGTCTATGCAAGACATTTTCATTCCAATGACAACATGAGGGAATCTAAAGCAATAAATTGGGTTAGGGCAAAGAACAGATCAAATTAAAACAATGGAAGTGTGAGTAGTAAAGAGGTATTGGATCTGAAAAATTAGAGCTGACTGACAAGAGGTAACACAGGTGGAGTTAATTGCTGAGCTGACACACAGAGTGAAAGGAAAAGAAAGATTGAGGGATAGTCTTCAAGGTCCTAAGTGAACTGTGATTGACTGTAAGAGTGTGGAAGGTAAGTTGGGGAGTCAATATGCAATTTGGGACATGATTGCTTTTAATACCTATATAGCATGTCGAAATAAACTTGGTCAAGAATTTATTTTATACATAACCTGGGAAATCAGTATAGAAGACAGCAGAAGGGATTGAGATTGACCCATTTTTTTTTTTTTTTACTTTTTATCATCTATTTTGATGATAAAATGATTTGGGAAATAAATGGTATATATAGTAACGCCAGCAAATTTAATGACACCCTTTCTATTGCTAGCCCATTAGAGACAGCAAATGGGAAAAAAAAAAATCAATGACCTTGTTCTACATCAACTCACATATACTGTGTTTCTCCAACATTGACTTGCTTCATGCATATCATGTGACTATGGTATAATAGGAAAATCACTCCCTGAGGAGTTTTGAAATATGGTTTCTGGTTTCTTCTCCATCATTAGCAATGTGACCCTGAGAACCTCATCTGAACTCTCAAATCCCTGGATACAAGAGAGATGGATCATTCAATCTCTGTAATGTCTTCCTGTTGTCAGTAGGAATTCGCTTTGAACTCTGTTGCATGGTTCATTACCCAGGCCTTTCCTCTCTTAATGACCTCTATTTGCCCTCTAAGGTATTAATTATCACTTCAACTTGAGAAAAGAAAGGAAGATGAAAGGAAGATGCATGGGTTTGCTCTTCACTAATAGTTAAGACACAAACAGTTTAAAAGGGAAACCTGACATTATTAAAATCACTTCTTAGACGTGATTTTTTTTTTTTTGGGCTGATCTTAGTCCCATCCTATCCAACAATATTGTAACTTCTGCAAATTTATTCTGTATTGAGAAAGACAATTTAAAGTGGGTTTTCTTTAAAGGCAAATGATATGGCCCTTCTGTTTTGAACTTTCCACTCACTGTACTAAAATCTTACAATTACGATTATACTATTCTAATAACAAAAAGTTCTCAGACAACTGAAAAATGTATTTCAAGAAAAACAAACATCAAGCATACCATACCACACAACCTAAAGCTTTCTTTATCAATATGATTATGAACCAAATGACCCAAACAAGGAAAGGATTATGTTCCTGAAACAGCAAAAAAAAAACATGGATCAGAGCAAAACTGTTTGGAATTTCTCAGTAGAGTCTGCACAGTGTTTAGGACTTGATGATCCCCACAAATATTGCTAGTAAACTTCATACTTTCCAATAGCCTGCAACTCCATTTCCTACCTCCTCTGTGTGGAAAATGCATACACTCAGTGTTCTTATGTGGGTATATATCATAATCCCAGGATGTGCCTGTTGAAAAAAAAGCAGTGTTTAGTTCTTATCTTTGGAGCTTGATTCACTAAGTTTAGAATGGCCCCAAATTGGCATTTTAACAAGTTCCCATGCTGATGTTGATGATGCTGATGTTGATGATGCTGATGTTGATATTGATGCTGATGCTGATGATATTGATACTGATGTTGAGAATGAAGCTAATGCTGGTGCTGATGATGCTCATGGCTGAAGAACTAGGCTGTGGGAATCAATTCCCCTACCACTTTTTCCACTTCAAGTACTCAAGTCCTCTTCCTGCATGAAGATGGATAGAAAGAGGAGGGAATGCTCATCCTAGAAGACTTTTGGCTGCTCTTTAGCACAACTGCTCAAACCTATAGACTAAACTCTTCCATGTAGCTGAATTCCTCCACCTCTTCCCTTCCCTCAGCAATACCTTTGAAAGCAAAGCCAAGCCCTATTCCCACTTCTAAGGTTCTTAGTACCTTCAGCAGTGTCGGTCCCAGGGCTGTGAAAAATGTACCACCAATGACATTTGGTGAGAGATAAAGTCAAATGTAGGCATCAGAAAGAGAGTGTGTGTGATGCCTAAGAGTGTGAAATTTCAGCACATTACAGGTGAGGCTAATGCTGCAATGCTAGTAGAACACACTTGAAGTTGTGGGGTTTGAAGTGGTTCCCAGGTTGGACATGCATTAGAATGGGCTGTGGGTTTTGTTGTTGTTGTTGTTTGTTTTTGTTTTGACAACATAGCATCTAGTCAATTTCTTTTTTAAAGCTTTATTTATTTTTATTTTATGTGTATAATTCTTTGCCTGTTTGTATGTGTTGCACCACCTGTGTACCTAGTGCCCGTGGAGGTCAGAAAAGGACATCAGATACCCTGAAACTTGAATTTCACATGGTTGTGAGTTGCCATGTAGGTGCCAGGAACAAAACCTGGTCCTCCACAAAAGTGACAAGTGCTCTTAACCACTGAGCCATCTCTCCTGCCGCTCTAGTCAACTTCCAGGTCAGAGCTTCCAGGGAGGGAGCCCAGGCATCATTGGTCTCTGTGGTTCTAGTGCCTATCCAGGACTGAGAACAGTTGACGTCTAAGCAAAGAAGCATGACATGTTCAAATTACTCCTTAAAATTCGAATCTGTTTGCTCTAAAATTTAAAAAGTTTTATACACTTGAGACTTGATCATATGAGACATATTATGTCTCTCTAGATATCTTACTTGACACAATATTACATCTCTACTCAATCTACACAGACAAGGCCAAATGCTCACTTCAGCTGTAGCATTTACTTAGGGTTCCACAAGATAACATTAAAAAAAAAACACTTCTGGGAACATGATACACACCTGTAATTCTAATATTCATGAGTTCTAGGCTAACTTGTGCCACATAGTGAGGTCCTGGAACAAAAAAAACGACAAAAAAGTCAATAACTACTTTGGAGAGCTATGATTTATTTTCTCAAAGATAAAACAATATTTCTCTAAGACACTGCCACCACCATCAATGGATGCCAAATGTCATATTTCACAGAATCTGGCCCTGAAATTTTGACTTCCAAGGTACTCCATTTTCCCCAAGTCGATGTTAAAGAGGTAGAGACAAGATTTGTTTAAAAAATCAGCTCTAGGAAAAATTTTAAAATCCATACTTGCCCAGAAGATACAATATTGTTCTTTTTATTGCAAAAGAATGTTCTTAGTATCAGGCTTTTAACTACTAAATCACAAGAGTTTCTTTAAAATATAACTCAGCAACTCTCCACAGACACATCTGTACCACAGTGTAAGTAACATGGGAGCAGGAAAGATGGCTTGGCAGTTAAGAGCACTGACTCTTTCTGCAAAGGACCAGTGTTTGGTTCCCAGCACCCATCAGTAACTCCAGATCCAGGGAATCTGACACCCTTTTCTGGCCTCCAAGGTCACTAGGCACACACATGGTGAACATACACACACACACACACACACACGAAGGCAAACAAACATCACATAAAATAAAAACAAATAAATGTTTTTAAAAAGAAAGGAAGAAATACTTAGGTGGTTGACTTTGATGTGTAAAGGAACAACCCAAATAATGCTAAATCTTCCAGACCTGGGATAGTTAGTTTTATCATTGTTCTAGAAATAGTCTGCATGGTCCATTCCTGACCTCTGACTCCTTGACTCTAAACAGCAGGACCTCTCTCCTTGGCAGGACGCAAATTAAAGCATTGTGTACAGTAGGAGAAAGAGGTCTTGGCCAACCCTGAAGAGCAGTATAAATGCTGCCAATTCTCAGGACTATAAGCAGCTCTAGGAAGCACTTAGTTCAACGAAAGCTGAGTGAGCAATTATGCCTCCTTTGGGTCATTTGGTTTTAAAATAACAAAGGATCGAAATGAAAAGCTTTGGAAGACTTATAGAGTTGAAAATCTTTATTAGTTGAGCACTCATATTTCTTTCTGGATAATCTTAAATTTTAGGCAATTGCAACTATGAAAGAGGTACTGAAAACCCCGTGACTTGCACAGAGGAGGACATATGCATGGTGCCAAGTTCAATAAACTTTGCTGTTGTGAATAGGCATCCAACGGATAGGAGGAGTGCCAGGTTCAATGCAGAGCAGAAGAATGTTGTGAACATATTAAAGAGAAACAGTATGGTAGCTATGATCTGACCTATTAATCCAACACCTTGAAATCTGTTTTCCAGTTTTTCTCCCTTTTCTGAATCTTCTTTAAGATTATCAGTATTGTCCCACAGAAAACAGATGTGTCAGACCTGAAGAACATTTCACTCTGCCTCCCCGGTTTTCAACCGAGTCAAAAATATGAATTATGCAAACTAAAGTGAGTGTTGGTAGGACCTCTGTGGTCCTAGTGGAGAGTCTAGATGGATTGTTTGGAGTATACTAAGCACTTAGAAAAGGGGAAAATGTAATCACAAAGAATTTCCTAAATAATATTTCCTAAATATTTCTTTAAATAGTTTTCTAAGATTAGTAGTATGGCAGGAATTATAAACATGCAAATTACCTTTTCCTAAGGTTGACAGTGAGGTAGGAACCATTGATTGTTATCAATATAAATCTGCATCCCAGGACACATGATGTCTTCTGTGGACATCACTTGTGTGGAAGATGGATAGATAGATGGAGAATATCCCCAAACATAGTCAGCTTCCTATTACTGACACAAAATACCTGCAGTAAACAACTTAAAATAAGTAAAGTTTTATGTTTAGTTCATGTTTCAGTTCATGAACAGGTGGCATCATTGCCTCTGGGCCTGTGGTGAGTCCCATCACGGCAGAAACTGGGATGGAAGAAACTTCTTCCCTCTGCTAGCCAGGAAGCAAAGAAATAAGAGACAACCAGCATGTTCCCAGACTGTGACTTCCTTCATCTTAGGCTGTACCTTTTGGAATTTCTACCACCAATAGTGCCACAAGTTAGTGACCACATGTTTTAAAGAGCTTTCTGGAGGACATGTATGATCCAAGCCATAACAGCCAAGGCTAATGAAAGCTGAATTTATTGATTAAAATAACCCCAGGGAGTGATTTCTTTTCTTTTTTTATTCAAACATTTTAACCTTTTTTTTAAAATTTAGTCTATGTGTCTTCTATATCATGTATCTTGATCCCATTCATTTTTCCATCCCTCACATCTGCCCTCAGCCCTTGCAACCCCCAAAATAAAAGAAAATCTAAGAAAAAAGGAAAAAATTAAAAAGGAAAAAATAAAAATCTCATCATAGAAGCTGCAGTGTCCATATATCTTTACTTGCAAGTGTTCTTTGCCAAGAGTCATTGGTCTGGTTTGGGTTCTGTGACTTCTGCTGCGCCATCAATGGGACTCTTCCTGGACATCCTGTTGTTGCCCTGTGTTGTGGAGATCCTGCAGCTTTGGATTTGCAGGTCAGGTCCCTTCAGATACTGTGGCAGATCATAGAAGGGATGGATGTTGGGCCGGGCCAAGTCATAACCCTGGATATGGGCCTGGGCAGCTGACAGGTTGATCTGCTTGTAGGAAGTTAAGGCCTGCCAGGCCAAAAGGAGCCCAACCTGGAGTCTGCCTGATGCTGTCAGAGGTCCTGACCATGCCTAGGCAGCAAGGGGCTCAGCCCAGCTTACAAGTACAGAGCATCTCTACTAAGGAACACACCCCTGTCCCTGGTGAGATTGAGATATCCTAACTCCCTCCAATGGCAATTGCTAGCCTATAGGAAAGGGTATGCTTGTGTTTTTTCTCAGACTATCACAACAGTTCAGTTAAGAGATATATGCCCAGCTATGGATCAGCCTGCTTTCACCAAGGAGGGAATAACACAGAATGGGTAATGATATATTCCCCTTTCTTGCTCTCATTGACCTCCCAAAACAAATTGATTTATTAAGGACAGAGGTTATGGCCTTTGATTCCTCATTTTTTGAAAAGTTTTGCATAATATAAAAAGGCTATTGGATCCCTCCTGGATGCTCACAAATGCATTAATTGGTGAAGTGGTATTGTTCTTCCTTATTCCCTTTAAATGCCTCATGCAGCAGTGGACAGCAACTACGGTGACTCTTCAGGTGTTAATGACTCTCAGGCATCCTTCTTGCAGTCCTCCACAAGAGGTTACACGTGCCTGGTTATTTGCAATTAAAAAGTTTGTCTAGTTCTTCAATCCAGGCAGCTCTCCAGGAATGAATGCTCTTCTAGGGTTGTTAGTCAGTGATGGGTAAGAGCTTGTTTGGCGGGCCAACCTAAGACAGGCACAGTCCAGTGAGTCCTCCTAAGGCAGGGTCAAAAAGGCCTGAGCATAGAACTCTGACTCCTACTGAGTGCCCATGTAATAAATAAAAAAGGATGGATTTGTAGGAAGTTAAGGCCTACCAGGCCAAAAGGAGCCAACCTGGAGTCTGCCTGTTACTGTCAGAGGTCCTTACTGTGCCTAGCCAATGAGGGGTAATCAAACAGTGTTTCCTGAGTGCCTAGCAATAGGTACTGTCAGAGGTCCTGATCATGCCTAACCAATGAGAAATGACCACACGATGTCAATTGTCAATGGGTCAGAGTGCCTGGGTGGTGGGAGGGTTTCTAAGTTTTTCCTCATTGTTATATAAACGAGTCTGCTATACCCCTTCTACAAGACTCTGTGTCTGAGATGATGACACTGCACCTTTTCACCCCTCCAAGGAAGAGGTTAGGGCCCAGCAACATCAACCTACCAGTTCTCCCCTGTCCTCACCACCAGGGTGAACGCTCCAGCATTGCCCTGACTAATTCACCTCTTGCAGCAATAGGGAGTGGTGGGTCCAGTTCTCATGTGTTCATCCTCTCAGGGTCAGTTCTCCCACACCAGCACCATTAGTGCCAGCCCTATTGTGCTGCCCAGGCAAGGTCTAAGGGCTACTCTTGTGAGTACTGCAGCTGGAGAGGGGTAGGGACAGCCTTCCCGTGCTTATGACCCCAGAACCAACTCCTCCACTTGTCTCAGGCATTGGTGGGAAGGAGGTTGGAGGGAGGGGACCGCCCTTCTGCACATACTACCACAGGTCAGATGAGTAATGGGGACAGCTCTCCTTTGCTCATAACATCGGGGTTGGGTCACCCTCACCTCTGACCACCAGGCAGCTCCACTGTGCTGCCCAGGCAAGGGTCAGGGACCATTCCCTGAGTGATGTAGTTGGTAAAGGCGAGGGTCATCTCTCTTCTGTTGCAGATGGTAAGGGCAATGGGTAAAGGGGAGCATCTCTTACCTTTCCACAAAGCTACATGACAGACAGATAGTGGGGACAGCTCTCCCATGCTTATAACTTCAGGGCTGGCTCACCCACACCTCTGCTAACAAGATTGGCTCTATTGTGTTACTCAGGCGAGATGCAGGGCCTGCTCTCCCAAGTGTTGCTGCTGGGGAGGGTGCTCTCCTGCTCTTGTGACCTCTGGGTCAGTTCTCACACCTGCCTCAGTCATTGATAGACTTGAAGGGAGCGATTCTGTAGTGCCTATGCTGCCACAGGACAGATGGGTATCTCTCAGGGGATACTTTCTAAAAACCTCTCTGCATTCAGAAGACCTATGTCCTTGTCCCTAACTAGTTCAAGTTTTTACTGACAACTTGATTGAAGGCATTTGGGGCCCAATGATCAAATTTTCATCCAATTTGAAGACAGGCAAGAACAATAATGGTAAATGACTGAATGAACTCATACAGGGGTCACAGCTAACTGAACCAATAAGTCAAATCTCATTAGGGCTTAGTTGGAAGCTATACTCCAGCCTCACCCTCCCCAGTTCCAAATCTTGCCCAGATGTTCAGTTGGGAACCGGGCCCCACTCCTCCCATTCCAGACCCCACCTCTCAGAAAGCCCGCCAATAATCAGCTCGTCCCCCAGAACTGCTCAAGACCATGCCTAAAGGCTATTTAAGACCAATCATGAGACCTGCCATATGATTTCTCTCCTGCCTTTCTGAGAGTCACCTAGGAGTTGCTTTGCTCTGTTTATTAAATATGGATTTTATTAATTCAGTCTGATTTGGTTTATTGCATCAGCAGAGGATACCCCCAAACTGGGGATCCAATACTTATCAATTAGGTTGAACTTAACAAGATGAAAATGAAATTCCCTGAGATAGTTCATCTACTACTTCCTGAACTGGGGTGAGAACCTGGGATGGTAGAAAGTGCAAAGAGATGCTTTAGACCAGGCCAGGCACAGAGTTTATACACAAAATTATTCAGTGTTACCTTCTTCATCATGTGCTGTCATTTTCTTTGCTTCAGGAGTTTCTGCGACAGTGTTTGTTCATTGCTGTGATGAGAGCAATGAAATGAAGAGAGGTTTATTTTACTCTGTAGCTGGAAATCACAAGAGTTACTTCATTCACATCAGCACACAGGAAGCAGAGAACTCAGCCTGAAAGAGAAGCACACAGCACTTTCAAGGTTCACCCCACCAACCTTTATCATCTAGCTAGATCAAGTCCTAAATGCTCTACAACCTCCAAGGTAGCATCACCAGTTGAGGACCATATCTTCAAAATCAAGAACAATTCAAATCATAATCAACCTCAGTAGCTACTACGTATTCAAGTTGCAGACAACTGAAAAACTGGGTCATACCCCTGTTCTGTGCCTATTTCAGCTCTAGAGAGTTGTGAATACCTAACATATTGCTATTGCTATAAAAGAGAAGTGTGAATTGTGTGTTTTGTGCTAATATGTTCATAATATGGCCAGCCTCGGGCTCTTCATTCTGGCTTTCTAGAACTCTTTCCTTATATTGTTCATAAACAAATAGGTTCTTAAGTGCTCTATTATTTAGTGTTAATTGTGTACCTATCACCCAGCTGGGTACTTACAGATGAGCCCCAGCAATGTGTATACAGCAGAATAGTTGTTATTACCATATTATCTCCATCCTTGTAGATGCTCAAGGGATGTAGAGATGTGCAATCAAACAGTCAGGGGTCAAATGCCTTTTGTGCTTCCTGGGTTTTGTTAATTTGACACAAACCTAGACATATCAGGGAAGAGGGGGATCTTACCTGGGAACTGTCTCCATCAGATTGGCCTGTAGGCAAATATTTGAGGCATTTCCTTGATTAATGATTGATGTGGAAGGGCCTAGTTCACCGTGTCAATCCTGGACAGGTGGTCCTGAGTTATACAAGAAAGCAAGCAGAACAAGCCATGAGCGAGCAAGCCAGTTAGCAGTATTCCTCCATGACTTCTACATTACTTCCTCTCTCCAGTTTCCTGCTTTGGGTTCCTGCCAGGCCCTCCCTTCATAAGGGTCTGTGATTGGGAAGTATAATCCAAATAAAACTTTTTCCTCCACAGGTTGTTGGATGTGGTGCTTTATCACGGCAATTTTTAAAAAGCGGTGTAGAACACATTTCATCTCCTTGGTGGAGCCATATGATTACCTTCAACCTATTTTGGCTGTCTCAGAATAGAAGCCCCATTCCAATCCCACCAACATTGCCAAAAAACTTAACCTTAGTAGACACTTTCATGAACACTTTTCACACTTTATCTCAGTGTAGAATTGTCATAGCTTTCTTAACTGATCACTGAGAATCACCCAAAGTGCCTCTGTGGTGGAAACAAGCAAGTTTCCATGAGATGCTTTCATCGAAGCTTCGATCTTCAGCTCTCTGAAAGCCATCCCATCCTTGGACTGCCACTCTTCCTCACTGTGGTCATAGGAAGATTTCTGAACAAAAGCCTTCATTTCCTGTATCTCCTCATTCCCCACAAGCTAAATGGCTCAAATGGAAGAATAAATTTTCAATTAAAATGCTTTTAAATACCCCCAACCACACCTCAGTGGCATTGTTTTAATAGAGTGACACAGGAAATATAATAGCAATCAGTCACATTTGCTACTGGGATCTAACTAAGGAAATAATTAAAGATTTTAAACATCTTTCTATGACTGGAGAGATGGTTCAGAGGTTAAGAGAACTGAATACTCTTTCTGAGGACCTTGGGTTCAATTCCCAGCACCCACATAGTAGTAGCTCATAACTGTCTCTAACTCCAAGTTCTTAAACCCTCATACATGTAGGCAAAACATCAATACATACAAAAATCAAAATAAATTATTTTTTTAAAATTGGGAGGTAGAAACAGGTGTGCTGTGGGAGCACATTCTGCTCCTTTAGCCAATATCCTTTAAAATACCAGCCCACTTGGCCGTGGTCTCTTACAGTTTAAAAAGCAGCAGGAACCATGCACCTGCTCTCTTGCTTCTGGCACCATTCCAGCTCCTAGACTCTGTTTCCTGTTTGCACTCAGAGGACTGTTGTTTAGGATGGTGATCTGTAAGTTTTCCCCCTTAAATAAATAACCCTTTTTTATAATCAATAATTCTGAACTGGTGTGGGATTGTTTTATGGTATCACAGGTGAATCTCTGTGAATTCGAGGCCAGCCTGATCTACAGAGAAAGTTCCAGGAAGCCAGGACTGTTACACTAAGAAACCCACTGTGGGCAGATCGTAGCCCCCAATAAGGCTTTTGTTTATACATTCCAACAACTTTTTATTGAGAAACTACTGTGTCTCACACTTGACTCTAGGCACTAGGGACAGGGTATGAAAAACAGATAAACATAAGCCCTTTCCTCACGAGATTTATGTTAGGAATCAGGCATTGTGCTGCCCCCGTCATCTGGCAGGATGCACTGAGGCAGTATGGGGGCCAGCACAGGGTCCTATGGCTGGTACATCAGTACTTATGTATGCAGATGCAAAAGGTCCCTTTAAGAGACAAGCCCTGGCTACTCTGTTCTCTCCTCCACCACTTCTGAAGAGGCAGGTTGCTCCTTACCTCTTCTTCCTCTTCCTTTTTCTCTGTATCTCTTTCTCTCTCTCTCCCTCTCTCCCCCCTTCCGTCCTCCCACTCCCTTTATCTCAATAGAATTCCCACATAAGTTCTGACTTCATAGTGTGTCTGTCCCTCACCTACCACTCTCGCATACTGCATAGCCCCTTAGCCCACCAAGCTCACTCTCGCACCGTTTCACACTATTTGATGCATGACTTGGCCAGGCTTCCTCCCTGTTCCATCCCACTGCGTTACGACACCAATATTATGAATACATGTGAGGTGTGACCTTTAGCAGGTCCCATGGTGGGTGAAAGGTAAATATGCCATATAGATAGAGCCCGAGTGAGAAGTTTATTGAGAGAAGGGTAAAGGGGAGGGAAGAGAGAGAGACTGAGAGAGGCAGAGATCTGATTGCTTCTTCAAAAGAAAAGTGGGAAGAGAGAGGAGGGAGTATGCATGACTTGTCTCTTTTTCTTTTTAATTGTTTTTATTGAGCTACATACTTTTCTCCTCTCACCTCCCTTTCAACCTTCTCTCATGGTCTCCATGCTCCCAATTTACTCAGGAGATCTTCTCTTTTTCTACTTCCCATGTAGATACGTTCCATGTATGTCTCTCTTGGGGTAATCTTTGCTGTCTAGGTTCCCTGGGATTGTAAATTGTAGGCTGATTTTTCTTTGCTTTATGTCTAGAAGCCACTCATGAGTGAGTACATATTATATTTGTCTTTCTGCGTCTGAGTTACCTCACTCAATATGATGTTTTCTAGATCCATCCATTTGCCTGCAAATTTCAAGATGTCATTATTTTTTTCTGGTGTGTACTACAACATTGTATAAATGTACAACATCTTCTTTATCCATTCTTCGGTCGAGGGGCATTTGTTGTTTCCAGGTTCTGGCTATGACAAATAATGCTGCTATGAACATAGTTGAGCACATGGCCTTGTGGTATGATTGAGCATCCTTTGGGTATATACCCAAAAGTGGAATAGCTGTATCTTGAGGAAGGTTGTTTCCTAATTTTTTATGAAATCACCATACTGGTTTCCAAAGGGGCTGTACCAATTTGCACTCCCACCAGGAATGCAGAAGTGTTCCCTTTATCCCGCAACCTCTCCAGCATAAGTTGCCATCAGTGTTTTTGATCTTGGCCATTCCTACAGATGTAAGATGAAATCTTGGAGTTGTTTTGATTTGCATTTTTCTGATGGCTAATGATGTTGAGCATTTCCTTAAGTGTCTTTCAGCCACTTTAGATTCCTCTGTTGAGAGTTCTTTGGCTAGGTCTGTACTCCATTTTTTTTTAAATGGATTATTTGTTCTGTTGACGATCAATTTCTTGAGTTCTTTGTATGTTTTGGAGATAAGTCCTCTGTCCGATGTGGGGTTGGTGAAGATCTTTTCCATTCTATAGGCTTCCATTTTGTCTTGTTGACATGTCCTTTGCTTTACAGAAGCTTCTCAGTTTCAGGAGGTCCCATTTATTCATTGTTTCTCTCAGTGTCTGTGCTATTGGGGTTATATTTAGGAAGTGGTCTTCTGTGCCCATGCAGTCAAGTGTACTTCACATTTTCCCTTCTATGAGGTTCAGTGTTGTTGCTTTTATATTGAGGTCTTTGATCCCTTTGTAATTGAATTTTGTGCATGGTGATAGAAACGGGTCTATTTTCATTCTTCTACATGCTGATATCCAGTTATGCCAGCAACATTTGTTGAATTTGCTTTCTTTTTTCCATTTTATATTTTTTGGTTCTTTGTCAAAAATCAGGTGTTTGTAGGTATGTTGATTGATATCTGGGACTTCAATTTGGTTCCATTGGTCTTCCTGTCTGTTTTTACGACAATATCAGGCTATTTTCAGTACTGTAGCTCTGTAGTAGAGTTTGAAGTCATGGATTGTGATGCCTCCAGAAGTTCCTTTATTGTACAGGATTCTTTTGGCTATCCTGAGTCTTTTGCTTTTCCATATGAAGTTGAGTATTGCCCTTTCAAGGTCTGTGAAGAATTTTGCTGGGATTTTGATGGGCATTGCATTGAATCTGTAGATTGCTTTTGGTAAGACTGTCATTTTTACTCTGTTAATTCTACCTACCCAAGAGCATGGGAGATCTTTCCATTTTCTGGTATCTTCTTCAATTTCTTTCTTCAAAGATTTAAAGTTCTTGTCATACAGGTCTTTCACTTGTTTGGTTAGAGTTACTCCAAGGAATTTTATGTTATTTGTGGCTATTGTGAAGGCTGATATTTCTCTGATTTCTTTCTCAGTCCATTTATCTTCTGTGTAAAGGAGGGCTACTGTTTTTTCTTTTTTAGTTAATCTTGCATCCTGCTACATTACTGAAGGTGTTTATAAGTTGTAGAAGCTCCTTGGTAGAATTTTTGGGGTCACTTATGTAAACTATTATATCATCAGCAAATAGCGAGAGTTTGCTTCTTTTCTGATTTTTATCTTCTTGATCTCCTTTTGTCTTCTTATTGCTCTAGCTGGAACTTCAAGTACTATATTGAATAGATATGGGGAGAGTGGACAACCTTGTCTTGTTCCTAATTTCAGTGGGATCGCTTTGAATTTCTCTCCATTAAGTTTGATGTTGGCTGTTGGCTTGCCTTTATTATGTTTAGGTATGTTCCTTGTATCCCTACTCTCTCCAAGACCTTTATCATGAAAGGATGTTGTATTTTATCAAAAGATTTTTCAGCATCTAATGAGATGTTCATGAGGGTTTTTTTTTTTTTTTAGTTTGTTTTTAGGGTGTATTACATTGAAAGATTTTCGTATGTTGAACCAGCCCTGAATCTCTGGGATGAACCCTACTTGCTCATGGTGGATGATTTTTCTGATGTGTTCTTGGATTTGATTTGCCAGTAATTTATTGAGTATTTTTGTATCAATGTTCATGAGTGAGATTGGTTTGTAATTCTCTTTCTTAGTAATGTCTTTATGTTGTTTGGGTATCAGGGCAATTGTAGCCTCATAAAAAGAATTCGGCAATGTTCCTTCTGTTTCTATTGTGTGGAACAATATAAGGAGAATTGGCATTAGTTCTTCTTTGAAAATCGTCTAGAATTCTGAGCTGAAACCACCTGGTCCTTGGCTTTTTTTTTTGGTTGGGAGAATTTGATGACTGTTTCTGTTTCTTTAGCAGATATAGGTCTATTTAATTTGCTTATCTGGTCTTGATTTAATTCGGGTAAGTGATATTTATGCAGAAAATTGTCCATTTCCTTTAAGTTTTCCAATTTTGTGGAGTACAGGTTTTTGAACCTGATGATTCTTTGGATTTCTTCTGTGTCTCTTTGTATGTTCCCCTTTCATTTCTGATTTTGTTAATTTGGATATTCTCTCTCTGCCTTTAGGTCAGTTTGGATAAAGGCTTGTCAATTTTATTGATTTTCTCGAAGAACCAACTCTTTGTTTCATTGACTCTGCATTGATTTCTTTGTTTGTATTTTGTTGATTTCAGCTCTTAATTTGATTATTTCCTGCCATCTAGTTCTCTTGGGTGAGTTTGCTTCTTTTTGTTCTAAAGTTTTCAAATGTTCTGTTAATTCACTAGTGTGGGATTTTTCCAGCTTCTTTATGTAGGCATTTAGTGCCATGAACTTTCCTCTTAACACTGCTTTCATTGTGTCCCATAAATTTGGGAATGTTGTGTGGTCATTTTCATTGAATTTTAGGAAGTCTTTCTTCCTTTATTTCTTCCTTGATGCATTGGTGATTCAGGGGAGCATTGTTTAATTTCCAATTGTTTGTGGGCTTCCTGAAATTAGTGTTGCTGTTGAATTCTAATTTTAAGCCATGGTGGTCCAATAAGATACATGGGGTTATTCCAATTTTTTTGTATCTGTTAAGGTTTGCTTTGTTACCGAGTATGTGGTCACTTTTTGAAAAGGTTCCATGAAGTGCTGAGAAGAAGGTATATTCTTTTATGTTTGGATGGTATGTTCCATAGATGTCTTTTAAGTCATTTGAATCATAATATCTGTTAAGTTTCTTTCTGACAGTGGTGAGAGTGGAGTGTTGAAGTCTCCCACTATTAGTGTGTAGGGTTTAATGTGTGATTTAAGCCTTAGAAGTGTTTCTTTTACATATCAGGTTGTGCTTGTATTTGGGAGCACAGATGATCAGTATTGAAACTTTCTCTTGATGGATTTTTTTCTGTGATTAATATGAAATATCCTTCTTTGTCTCTTTTGATTAATTTTAGTTCAAAGTCTATTTTATTAGATATTAGGATAGCTACACCAGCTTGTTTTTTAGGTTCATTTATTGGAAATTTCTTTCCCCACCCTTTACTCTGAGGCAATGTCAGTCTTTGAGGTTGAGGTGTGTTTCTTGTATGCAGCAGAAGGATGGATTCTGTTTTCATATCCAATCTGTTAGCCTGCGTCTTTTTATAGGTGAGTTGAGTGCATTTATATTAAGGAATATTAATGACTAATGATTGTTATTTCCTGTTAAGTTTTTGTTGTTAGTGATGTTATTTTGTGTGTTCTTCCCTTCGTTGGGATTTGATGCTGTGAGATCATCTATTGTCTGTGTTTTTGTAGATATAGTTAACTTCCTTGGGTTGGAGTTTTCCTTCTAGTACTTTGTATAGGCTGGATTTGTGACTAGGTATTGGTTAAATCTGGTTTTGTCATAGAATATCTTGTTTTGCCCTGTGGTGATTGAAAGTTTTGCTGGGAATAGTAGTCTGGGATGGCATCTGTGGTCTCTTAATGTCTGCATAATGCTTGCCCAGGACCTTCTGGCTTTCATTGTCTCCATTGAGAAGTCAGGTGTAATTCTGATAGGTCTGCCTTTATTTGTTACTTAGCCTTTTTCCTTTGCAGTTCTTAATATTTTTCTTTATTCTGTATATTTATTGTTTTGATTATTATGTGGTGAGTGGACTTTTTCTTTTGATCCAGTCTATTTGGTATTCTGTAAGGTCTTGTATCTTCATAGGCTAATCTTTCTTTAGGTTGGGAAAGTTCTCTTCTATAATTTTGTTAAATATATTATCTGTACTTTTTAGTTGAACTTTTCCTTCTTCTCTACCTATTATTCTTAGGTTTGGTCTTTTCATGGTGTCCCATATTTCCTGGATATTTTGTATAAAGCTTTTGTTAGATTTAATGTTTTCTTTAACTGGTGAGCCTATTTCCTCTATTGTATCTTCAGCTCTTTAGATTCTCTCTTCCATCTCTTGTATTCTGCTGTTTATACTTGCATTTGTGGTTCCTGATCATTTTCTCATGATTTCTGTTTCTATAATTCCCTCGACTTGTCTTTTCTTTATTGTCTCTGTTTCAGTTTTCAAGTCTTGAGTAGTTTCTTTCATATGTTTGATTGCCTTTCCTTGGTTTTTCTTTAAGGAATTTGTTGATGTCTTCCAATTTTTTTTGTTTTTTCTTCCATTTCTTTGAGGGAATTTTTCATTTCCTCTTTAAGAGCCCCAAACATTCTCCTAAAGTTATTTATTAGGTCATTTTCTTCTGCTTCATCTATATTTGATTGTCCAAGCCTTGCTGTTGTAGGGTTACTAGTTTTTACTGGTGTCATGTTGCTCTTTGTGGTGTTGTATGTGTTCTTACCTTGTCTACCCATCTTTTCCTCTGATTGGTGTAGTTGGGGCTGTCTTTCATTCTGGTGATCAATCTTCCAGGTGCCAGTGAATCCAAAGCTCAGATTGTTGCTGAACCATGGTTCCAGTCACCCTGTTGGTCACTCTGTGCTCCTGGAGGTTGCTCAGCACCCCTGGGGCCTACTCTGCTCCATTGGAGTTTGCTATCCCAGGCCTGCTCTGGCCTAAGTTGCTGGCTCAGTCCTTTTTCTGTAAATCTCCCTGGTCTGGATCTGCTCCTGCGGAGGTCCCTGGCTTGGGGTTGGTCCCACAATGGTGTCTGGCTTTGATCTACTCCCTCAGAGGTTCCAGACTTAGGTATGCCTGGACCTGCAGAGGTCCTGGCTCAGGTCTACTCCCTCAGAGGTCCCAGTCTCATGCCTGGACCCGCTGGGTTCTCTGGTTCTGGCCCACTCCCCTGGAGGTCCCAGACTCATGCCCAGATCCAGAGAGGTCTCTGACTCACTTCCTTAGTGGCTGCTCCCCTGTACCTGCTCCTGTGGTGTTTGCTGTCTCAGGCCTGATCCAGCCTAGGTTTCTGGCTCAGACCTGCTCCCGTGGAACTTGCTGTCTCAGGCCCACTCTGGCCTAGGTCACCAGCCCAGTCCTGCTTCGTGGAGTTCATCATTCCAAGCCTTCTCCAGCCTAGGTTGCTGGCTCACTCTTGCTCCAGTGGAGCTTGCTGCCTCAGGATTCCATTAATTATCTTTTGAAGTCAGTTGCAGGTAGCAACATGCATTGCTCCTAATAACTCAGAATTCCTATGATTCAGAGCTCTATATTTGTGGCTTTTAAAATTATTACTTAAAACAAAGGAATATTGAAATGCACAAATATGAAGTCACCATGCATTTCACTATATTTACAGCATGAGTAGCTTATGTACCAGTCAAGATGCAGAAAATTATCATCATATTAGAAAAGGGCACTTGTGTCTTCTCCCGGAAAATATGTGTCTCCTGTCTGCTAGAAGAAATGACTCTTTTTCTCTTTCTCTCTCTCTTTCTTTTTATTTCTTCCTCCTTCCTTCCTTCCCCCTCTCTTTCTCTTTCTTTCTTTCTTTCTTTCTTTCTTTCTTTCTTTCTTTCTTTCTTTCTTTCTTTCTTTCTCTCTCCCTTCCTTCCTTCTTTCTTTCCTCTCTCTTTTTTATTTTCCTTCCTTCCTTCTTTTCTTCCTCTCTCTCTTTTTTCTTTCTTTCTTAATTTCTTAACAGTTGACTGTTACGTAAGTTCATATAAATGGAATTGTATAGCATATACTCTTTTATATAAGACTTCTATTACTGAAAATAAGGATTTTAAGATACATGCATTTTGCATCATTTGTATTCTATCATTAAAATTGTTATTGAGTAATAAATGCATTATGGATATTCTTGTATTCTGTTTGTAACTGTTTGGGTAAATGCTTGGGTGGGAATTTCTAGTCATATTTATATTAACTACTGCCAAACTTTCACCTAAAATGATTGATCCATTTACATTCTCACTAAAAATGTGTTGCTTCATATCACCATCAACATTTGGTGTAATAGCATCTCATTTTTCACCCGTAAGTGATGTGGGATGTCCATACGCACCCATCTCCATAGTAATGTTATTCATAATGCTAAAAAGTGACACACATCAGTTGATCATTGACAAGTCGAAGGATAGGTAAGAGGTCCATCACACAGTGATTATTGGATATCAGCCTTACAAAGAAGGGAATTTTTGCACAAATTATGACATGCATAAATAACCTAGCACATATTATTACATGCTTGAGTATCTCAATGGAGAACCATATTTTTGAGAATGAGTAAGAGAGAGAGTGAAAGTAAAGAATTTTGTTGTTTATTTAGTGAATATGTGTATTTTTTACTTTACTTCAAATTCACTTTAGAAAATGTGTACATTTCTGTAAAAACTATTAAATCCACAGAGGAGATAATGTAAGCTTTCTCTGTCTCATCTCTGAGTTTGGAATTCCTCACACTTCCAGACATTAGCAGCTGTCCTTGTTTGCTTAATGTTGCTCAGATAATGTTTGCTTCAATTTACTGCTTACAGGTTCCATCATCAAGGGAACCCTAAGGTAAGAGCTGAAGTAGAAACTGTAGAGGAATGCTGCTCACTGGCTTGCTCCCCATGGCTTGCTCAACTATCTTTCTTATACAGTGCAGGCCCACCTGCCTAGGAATGGTGCCACCTTCTGTGCCCCAGGCCCTCCCACATCAATCAGAAATTTTAAAAATCCCCCCACAGACACGCCTACAGGTGAATATGTTGGAGGCAAGTCCTCAACTGAGGTTCTCTCTTTCCAGGTGTGTCATTTTGACAACTTGCTGCTAACTATAATAAAAGTATTATACACCCATTCTTCCTCTTTTTTGGAATGGGAAAGAAATTAGTTCAGGAGAGTAGAAAAGTATTCAGCCTCTATTGTTTTGTTACCTGTATACACCCCAAGAGGAAGATGGTTGATTTTACTGCACAGCTGGATTCACTGCAGAAATTTCTATTGGCTGCTAAAAATACTTGTCATGGGGTAGTGGATAAAAAAACCAAACAAACAAATAAGCAAAACCACCCTTTAACCAAATCTTTCACTCTCTTTTTACCAAGGTAAAAATATTCTTTATTTATGTAGGCTCAAGTACAGTTTTTTTCTTTTAAAAAATTAATTTTTTAAAAATATGCGTGTGTCTCTTGAGTGTTTGTGCCAGTGTGCACATACCACTGTGCTCATGCAGAAGTTGGAGGATACCTTTTGGGAGTTGGCTCTCTCCTTCTACCATGTGAGTCCTAAGGGTTGAACTCAGGTTGCCAAGCCTGGCAGCACATGCCTTTACCTTTGGAGCAACCTTGTCCCCCCCAAGTACAATATTTCAAGCTTGACAAAGATCAGATAATTTTACCTCATCAGAAACAAGGGCAGAAAAGGATTTTTTTCGGGGGGGGGCTCCATTCCACACTCAACCATAGATCTACATTTACAAATGCTATGTCAAAAGACATACCAAGAAGGAATAGTATTAAAAATGTTTTGGAAATACCTGTGATGGAAATGGCAGACTTAGTGAATGAAGTATTTGAGTATCTAGTGGTAGCAGGGGAGGGCAGGGAAGTGGCTTTCTGTGACCATGGCTGTTGGAATGATGTGTGGCACAAGATGGCTTGCAGAGGAAGCACACCTTCTCCGTTCCTTCACTTCAACATAAAGGTAGGGAGCGGGGGTGGGAAAAGCAGTGTTTTGGTTTCACTGTGTTGCCCTAGAGACTTCTTGGGCCTTAGAGACTGAGCAACCTGGGCTCATATCTCAGTTTTGTCTTCTACCACCTAGCTGTGAAGCCTACAAAGGAAGCAAAATGTGTTATTTTAGAGCATTTTCCACTGAAAATAAAGAACTTCTGTTGAATGTGGCTGAAGAACGAAGACCTTAAATGATATCATTTAAAAAGAAGTCTAAAGTTTGCTACTTCAGAGCCAATGCAACAGCCCAGAAATACTGTCAAGGGTCCTGAGCAAAGATAATGGCTTTTCATTATCACATGATCAAGGTGGGCCCCAAGACCACCACTTAGCTTAAAAATACTACTTGACCCGTAACTGTGGCCAGTGCAGACAGGTGAGGAGTGAGGACAGGCAGATTTATCTCTTCCAAGGGTTGGCCTCTCTTAACTATAACTATAACTTAACTATAAGAAAGATTGTTCACAGTCCTGTAAGATTTCCTTTATACTTTTATACAAGTGACTGAGGCAAGATTAATTTTTAATACTTAGTTATGACTTGCAAGTTTACCTGGTTTACTGGTATATTTAATTATAAAAATGTAGGTTTTAGTCTCAATGCTAAACATGTGGAAACATCATCCTGTGATGTGTTTATGTTCATCCCGTTAAAAATATTCCTGATTTCATCCAGTGCTTTGTAGCAAGGCAGACATGTGGACTTGCTTCCTGTCCTCGTCCTCTGGACAAAATAGTAGCAACTGTTTCTATAACAGCTATGTTAGAAAAAGAATAAAAAATCCATAGACAAAGAACACGGAAAGATATGTGGGATTATATGCAAATACAGGGCCACTTGACATAAGGGGCTCAATTGTCCATGGATTTAGGTGTTCATGTGTGGGCCCTGGGACCAATCTTTCGTGGATACTGAGGGGCAACTGTGTTAATATCCAATATTTATTTATTTATTTAGAAAAAAGCAAGGTTCATGCAACTTGTGGAATTCCATATCAAGTCTAGACTTTAAAACCACATCTTTAGCTTTCTATCTTTCTAAAGGTGCATAAAATACAGGTACGGGTCAACTTGTAAAATTGTGATGAGCTTCTATCATCCTTTTATGCCTTTTGGTATGAAAATATTCACAATTTTAGTGAGAGGTCTACTAAGCACTTGGGAAGCTTCATGGATTATACTAAAGTGCATGGGTTCTGAAGCCCCGGTATGAACTAATGTCATTCATAATTTGGATAATTTGAATAAGTACATTCAGTCTGTCTTTCAAAAAATGCCTGCTTTCTCCAAGATCTTAGTTGTAAAGAGGTGAGAAAATGCCTTTGTACTCTTTCCTAGTGGAGAACCTGGATGGGGAGTCTGCTATAAGCCAGCACTCCTAAGTTTTTTTTAAATTAGTAAATAGTCATTCTTTTTTTTTGAGCTCCTTCCATTCTTGAGAGATATCATCATTTTTCTTTAATAAATCTATATTTGCTCTGCTTGAATGCCTTGCTGCCATTGTTGTGGTTTGTGGCTTTTGTATGTACGGCTAATGATTGCTTTCCTCTCTGGACAGCTTTTGTGGTGGTCTAGTAAGTCAATTAGGGCTGTTAAGGGGACATGAGTGAGGGGCTATTTACTGGAGCATGGGCAACTTCCTGGTTGCTATACCACTAAAGAAAATGTCTCTTCCTCCCCCAGGCAACCATGAACTGTCTCCAGTTTCTCAGAGGGGGCAGGGCCCCAAGAGTCCCTCCCATCTCATGATGGAATGTTGACAGTCCAATCTTGGGTAGGTCTTGTGCTGTTTGTCACAGCTGCAGAGAGTTCAAGAGTGCAACAACTGAGTCATGCCCAGAAGACAGTTCCATAGACTTTGTCCTTCCCCCCAGCTCTTATATTCTCTGTTTCCTTTTCTGATGTTCCCTGAGCCTGAGTTGGGGTGAAAACAATGTCCTGTTTAGGGCTGATCGTACAGCATTGACTTTGTATAGATGACTTTAACTTATGCCTCAGGTCCTTCACTGCAGATGAGGAGAGTAGTAATAAAAATATCACAGGGTTGTTATAACTGTTATGTGAGCTCATATGTGTAACACATTTAGAGTTGTGTCTAATAGAGTCAGTGTTACTCATTATTATTTGAATTGTAACATGTCAGCTCATCATTTGACGTTGGAAATTTTTTCCTACCACACAAATCAACAAGGGTGAGAGCTTTAATATCTTTATGGAGATGAAAAAAAGCAATAACATGCAACCCAACTGTTGACAGTGAACTTCAAGCTTTATTTTGGAATGGAGTTCTTATATCTAAGTCACTTGTAGTTGTTGGGGCCATGAATGCATGGCTCCAAAACTTGGACTAAAAGGGAGATATGCTGGAAATGGATGGAGGGAGGACACTGGGGAATCCCTTGGGGATGCCTGGTGTTGGGTTGAATGCCCTGTGGTCCTTTCTCTTTTCTCCCAGTGGCACCAAAGACAAGGCTGCTTATCTCCAACTACCTTTGGGTAATTTCTGGACAGAGGTCCTCAAAGCAGGGATCCTCAGCTAGCAACGGTAAAGAAGCATGGAGAACTTGCAGTGAACCAGCCTGCCTCTATCTTAGGCTTGAAAGCCATTTTATAGTAAAGACAAACTAGATTCATCCCTGTTTGTGATTAAATCTCTGTTTCTCAAGGATTGGGCTAGACTCCACCTGTACCCTTAACAACAAGCAGTGCTGACCGCTTTTTCCAGGAAACAGCAATCAGGCCCTTGTTTCAAAAGGTTATTATGACTGCCTGCGTTATGACCACCTTGTTATGAATACATTGTTATGACCACCTTCTGACTATGTCTTTGTTTTAGGAGGTTGTGATGACCAACTTGTTATGCCTATTTCCTGCCAAATCCCCTGTTTGGAAGCGCCCTACTCCTGAGCTATAAAAATCTTATCTTCTTCATGTCCAATGTTGATCTCTTGAAGCCTACTTTAGGAGGTGGCCATCTATGTACAAGAATAAAAATGCTTGCTTTAATTAACTTGGCCATGATGATTTGGGTCAGTGGCCTTTCTCCTTGCAGCTCTGGGATTAACACCTGCTCACTCCTGGTGCATTTCTCCAAGTGGAGACTCCCCTGGAGAATATGCCTGATTCTTTTTTTAACTTTTTATTTAAAGTTTAGACTTCTTATCTCTGAAATGGTTGGTATAATACAAACTAATTTGGCAATGAATAGAAATAGAATGCCCTTATTTTATCTAAAGTAGAAAAAAACTATCCAAAGAGCTCTTGATTTTATTTATGACATATTTCAGGTGTAAAACTCTCAGTGTCTTAAACTGCTAATATCCACAAGAACTTGTCTTAGTTTCTCAAACATATTAATCACAATCATTTTAAACATTATAATGAGTGCTTCCTGTGTGTGCATCCATTTCCGATCTGTTTTTAATGAAGTAATAATTTCATCATCAATTAAATTTGAAGACCAGATGCCTAATGGAAGATGCAGTCTGTTTTTTTCATCTCACTTATCCTGTTAGCCAGGAAAACATCTTATTTATTCTCTTCTCATTTGCCATTCTAGAGAGAGCCAATTATTTATACCTTTATCTAGTTGTCTCCACCCGTTTTTAAACTGAGTTCAGTGTGAGAAGGAATTTATGTGTGGCCTTCAACAGTCTGGTTTTACGTGGTGCTGGTTCCCTCCATGCTCTCAACACAATGACCGATTGTCAACCCTTTTCTTTTATTTTCTAATGTATTTTTTTATTTTTCCATTTAAAATTTCCACTTCCTCCCCTCCTCCCATTCCCTTCCCGCTCCCCTACTCACTCTCCTCCCTCCCCCTACAGTCCTAAGAGAGGGCAGGGTACCCTGCCCTGTGGGAAGTCCAAGGCCATCCCCCCTCTATCCAGGCCTAGGAAGGTGTACATCCAAACAGACTAGGATCCCAAAAAGCCAGTACATGCAGTAGAAACAAGTCCCAGTGTCATTATCAATGGCTTCTCACCCAGCCCTCATTGTCAGCCACAATCAGAGAGTCAGGTTTGATCACATGCTCGTTTCAGTCCCAGTCCAACTGGATTTGGTGAGCTCCCATTAGATCAGGCACACTGTCTCAGTGGGTGGACAAACCCCTCACGGTCTTGACTTCCTTGCTCATCTTCTCCCTCCTTCTGCTCTTCAACTGGACCTTGGGAGTTCAGTTCAGTGCTCCGATGTGGGTCTCTGTCTCTATCGCCATCCATCGCTGGACGAAGGTTCTATGGTGATATTCGAGATATTCATCAGTGTGACTATGGGACAAGGCCAGTTCAGGCACCCTCTCCTCTGCTGCCCAAGGACCTAGCTGGGGACATCCCCGTGGACACCTGGGATCCCCTCTAGAGCCAAGTCTCTTGCCAACCCTAAAGTGGCTTCCCTAATTAAGGTATCTTCTTCCCTGCTCCTATATCCACCCTTCCTCCATCTCCACCCTCCCACTGCCCAATCTCTCACCAATCCTTCCCTTCTCCCTTCTCTCTCCCCTTTTCCCCTTCTCCCCACCCTACCCCCACCCCACCCCAATGCTCCCAACTTTTGCCCAGTGAGCTAGTCTGCTTCTAATTTCCAGGAGGATCTATATATGTTTTTCTTTGGGTTCACCTTATTATTTGGCTTCTCTAGGCTCGTGAACTATAGGCTCAATGTCCTTTGTTTATGGCTAGAGTCCACTAATGAGTGAGTACATAACATATTTATCTTTTTGGGTCTGGGTTATCTCACTAAGGATAGTGTTTTCTATTTCCATCCATTTGCATGCAAAATTCAAGATGTCATTGTTTTTTACCGCTGAGTAGTACTGTAATGTGTATATGTTCCACACTTTCTTTATCCATTCTTCCAGTGATGGAAATCTAGGTTGTTTCCAGGTTTTGGCTATTACAAATAATGCTGCTATGAACATAGTTGAACAAATGCTTTTGTAGTATGATTGGGCATCTCTTGGGTATATTACCAAGAGTGGTGTTGCTGGATCTTGAGGTAGGTAGACTCCCAGTTTCCTGAGAAACCACCACACTGATTTCCAAAGTGGTTGCAAAAGTTTGCATTCCCACCAGCAATGGATGAATGTTCTTCTTACTCCACATTCTCTCCAACATAGGTTATCATTGGTGTTTTTGATTTTAGCCATTCTGCCTGGTGTAATAGGGTATCTCAAAGTTGTTTTGATTTGCATTTCCCTGATCGCTAAGGAAGTTGAACATGACCTTAAGTATCTTTTGACCATTTGAACTTCTTCTGTTGAGAATTCTCTGTTCAGTTCAGTACCCCGTTTTTTAATTGGGTTATTTAGAATTTTAATGTCTAGTTTCTTGAGTTCTTTATATATTTTGGAGATCAGACCTTTGTCTGATGTAGGGTTGGAGAAGATCTCCCATTCAGTAGGATGCCTTTTTGTCTTAATGACAGTGTCCTTTGCTTTACAGAAGCTTCTCAGTTTCAGGAGGTCCCATTTATTCATTGTTGCTCTTATTGTCTGTGCTACTTGGGTTATACGTAGGAAGTGGTCTCCTGTGCCCATGTATTGCAGGCTACTTCCCACTTTCTCTTCTATCAGGTTCAGTGTGGTTGGATTTATACTGAGGTCTTTAATCCATTTGGACTTGAGTTTTGTGCATGGTGATAGATATGGATCTATTTTCATTCTTCTACAGGTTGACATCCAGTTATTCCAACATTTGTTGAAGATGCTTTCTTTCTTCCATTGTATAATTTTAGCTTCTTTGTCGAAAATCAGGTGTTCATAGGTTTGTGGATTAATATCTGGGTCTTCACTTCAATTCCATTGGTCAACGTCTCTGTTTTTATGCCAGTACCAAGCTGTTTTCATTACTGTAGCTCTGTAACAGAGTTTGAAGTCAGGAATGGTAATGCCTCTGGAAGTACCTTTATTGTATAGGATTGTTTCAGCTATCCTGGGTTTTTTGTTTTTCCATAAAAAGTTGATTATTGTTCTCTCAGGGTCTGTGAAGAATTTTTGATGGGATTTTGATGGGGATTGCATTGAATTTATAGATTGCCTTTGGTAGAATTGCCATTTTTACTATGTTGATCATACCAATCCAAGAGCATGGGAGATCCTTCCATTTTCTGATGTCCTCTTCAATTTCTTTCTTCAAAGCCTTAAAGTTCTTGTTAAATAGATCTTTCACTTCCTTGGTTAGTGTTATCCTAAGATACTTTATGCTATTTGTGTCTATTGTGAAAGATGAAGTTTCTCTGATTTCCCTCCCTGCTTCTTTATCCTTTGTGTATAGGAGGGCTACTGATTTTTTTTTTGAGTTATCTTGTATCCTGCCACTTCACTGAAGGTATTTGTCAGCTGTAGAAGTTCTTTGGTAGAGGTTTTGAGGTCACTTATGTACACTATCATATCATCTGCAAATAACGAAAGTTTGACTACTTCCTTTCCAATTCGAATCCCCTTGATCTCCTTATGTTGTCTTGTTGCTGTTGCTAGAACTTCAAGCACTATGTTGAAGAGATATAGAGAAAGTGGAAAGCCTTGTCTTGTTTCTGATTTTAGTGGAATGGCTTTGAGTTTCTCTCCATTTAATTTGATGTTAGCTGTTGGCTTGCTGTATATTGCTTTTATTATATTCAGGTGTGATCCTTGTATCCCTTGTCTTTCTAAGACCTTTATCATAAAGGGGTGTTGAATTCTGTCAAATGCTTTTCAGCATCTAATGAAATGTCATATGGTTTTTTCTTTCAGTTTATTTATATGATGGATAACATTGATAGATTTTCATATGTTGAACCAGCCCTGTATCTCTGGGATGAAGCCTACTTGATCATAATGGATAATTTTTTGATGTGTTTTTGGATTCTGTTTGCCTGTATTTTATTTAGAATTTTTGCATCAATGTTCATGAGTGAGATTGGTCTGTAATTCTCTTTCTTGGTTGAGTCTTTGTGTGGTTTTGGTATCAGGGTAACTGTAGCTTCATAAAAAGTGTTTGGCAATGACTCTTCTGTTTCTATTATGTGAAACACATTAAGAAGTATAGGTATCACCTCTTCTTCGAAGTTCTTGTAGAATTCTGCATTAAAACCGTCTGGTCCTGGGCTTTTTTTGGTTGGGAGGTTTTTGCTGACAGCTTCTATTTCCTCACGACTTATAGGTTTATTTAAATTGTTCATCTGGTCTTGATTTAATTTTGGTATATCGTACTTATCTAAAAAAATGTTAATTTCTCTTACATTTTCCAATTTTGTGGCATACAGGCTTTTGTAGTAAGACCTAATAATTCTCTGAATTTCCTCAGTGTCTGTTGTTATGTCCCCCTTTTCATTTCTGATCTTGTTAATTTGCATGTTCTCTCTCTGCCTTTTGATTAGTTTGGATAGGGGTCTGTCAATCTTGTTGATTTTCTCAAAGAACCAGTTCTTTGTTTCATTGATTCTTTGGATTGTTTTCTGTGTTTCTATTTTGTTGATTTCAGCCCTCAGTTTGATTATTTCCAGTCTTCTACTCCTCCTGGGTGAGTCTGCTTCTTTTTTTCTAGAGCTTTCAGATGTACTGTTAAGTCTCTAATGTGAGCTTTCTCCATTTTCTTTATGTGGGCACTTAGTGCTATAAACTTTCCTCTTAGCACTGCTTTCATAGTGTCCCATAGGTTTGGGTATGTTGTGTCTTTATTTTTGTTGAATTCAGAGAAGACTTTAATTTCTTTATTTCTTCCTTGACCCAGGGGTGGTTCAGTAGTTGACTGTTCAGTTTCCATGAGTTTTTAGGCTTTCTGGGGTTAGAATTGTTGTTAAATTCCAACTTTATTTCATGGTGATCCAATAAGACACAGGTGGTTACTAAATTTCTT
Source organism: Ondatra zibethicus (assembly GCA_004026605.1). Taxonomy (NCBI): domain Eukaryota; kingdom Metazoa; phylum Chordata; class Mammalia; order Rodentia; family Cricetidae; genus Ondatra; species Ondatra zibethicus. Next base: position 82,743 of record PVIU01005874.1, read on the forward strand.
TTGTATCTGTGGAAGTTTGCTTTGTTACTGAGTATGTGATCAATTTTCAAGAAGGTTCCATGAGATGCTGAGAAGAAGGTATGTTCTTTCCTATTTGGGAGGAATGTTCTATAGATGTCTGCTAAGTCCATTTGATTCATTACCTCTGTTAGTTCACTTATTTCTCCGTTAAGTTTCTGTCTGTTTGACCTGTCCATTGGTGAGAGAGGAGTGTTGAAATCTCCTACTATTAGTGTGTGGGGTTTGATGTGTGCTTTGAGTTCTAGTAATGTTTCTTTTACATATATGGGTGCTTTTATATTAGGGGCATAGATATTCAGGATTGAGACTTCATCCTGATAAATTATTCCTGTTATGAGTATAAATTGTTCTTCTCCATCTCTTCTGATTGATTTTAGTTTGAAGTCAATTTTGTTAGATATTAGTATAGCCACACCCACTTGTTTCTTAGGTCTGTTTGATTGAAAAACCTTTTCCCAACCCTTTACTCTGAGGTCATGTCTGTCTTTGTGGTTGAGGTGTGTTTCGTGTTAACAGCAGAATGTTGGATCCTGTTTTCGTATCCATTCTCTTAACCTGTGCCTTTTTATAGGTGAATTGAGGCTATTGATAGTAAGTGATATTAATGACCAGTGGTTGTTAACTCCAGTTATTTATTTATTTTTTTGGTGGTAGTATTTGTGTGTTTCCCTTCTTTGAGTTGTGCTGCTGGAGGGTTGTCAGATGTCTGTGTTATTATGGGTGTTGTTGGCTTCCTTGGGTTGTGGTTTTCCTTCTAGTACTTTCTGTAAGGCTGGTTTTGTGGCTACGTATTGTTTAAATTTGTTTTTGTCCTGGAATATTTGGGTTGTGGTTTTCCTTCTAGTACTTTCTGTAAGGCTGGTTTTGTGGCTACGTATTGCTTAAATTTGTTTTTGTCCTGGAATATCTTGTTTTCTCCATCGATGGTGAATGAAAGCTTTGCTGGGTATGGTAGTCTGGCTTGCATCCATGGTCTCTTAGTATCTGCAGCACATCTATCCAATACCTCTGGCTTTCATGGTTTCCATAGAGATGTCAGGTGTAATTCTGATAGGTTTACCTTTATATGTTACTTGACCTTTTCCTTTGCAGCTCTTAATATTCTTTCTTTATTCTGTACGTTTTGTGTTTTGATTATTATATGGCAAGTGGATTTTTTTTGATCCAGTCTATTTGGTGTTCTGTATGCTCCTTGTACCTTCATAGGAATATCCTTCTTTAGGTTGGAAAAGTTTTCTTCTATAATTTTGTTGAATATATTTTCTGGGCCTTTGAGGTGTAATTTTTTTCCTTCTACCCCTATTATTCTTAGGTTTGGTCTTTTCATGGTGTCCCAGATTTCCTGGATGTTTTGTGTAAGAATTTGTTGGATTTTCTGTTTTCTTTGATCAATGAGTTTATTTCCTCTATAGTATCTTCAGCGTCTGAGATTCTTTCTTCTATCTCTTTTATTCTTTTGGTTATACTTGTCTCTGTAGTTCCTGTTTGTTTACCCAGATTTTCCATATGCACCCATCCCTCGGTTAGTGTTTTCTTCATTACCTCCATTTCAGTTTTCAAGCCTTGAACTGTTTCCTTTACCTGTTTGATCACTTTTTCTTGGTTATCTTTGAAGGATGTATTCATTTCTTCTTTTTGTTAGTCTTCTCTTCCATTTCTTTAAGGGAGTTTTTCACATTCTGTTTAAGGATCTCTATCACTTTCATAATGTTACGTTTAAAGTCGATTTCTTCTACTTCTTCTGGAATAGGGTGTTCAAGTCTTCCTGTTGCATGTTCTCTGGATTCTGGTGTTATCATGTTGCTTTTCAGGTTGTTGGAGGAATTCTTGCATTGGCGTCTGCCCATCTCTTGCTTTGAATGCAGGTCAGGAGAGTCTTGGCGAGAGTCTTGGCATCTTGGTCCAATCTTTGCTGTGGCTAACTGTGTACTTGGGCGTTTTTCTTGGTCTGCCCTCTCTTAGGTCCCCTCAGCACTGGAGTCGGCTCTCAGATCCCCTCCGCCCTGAAGCAGGCTGTGGTGGTGGATCCTAGGACCCAGCAGATGATCAGGAGTACTTGGTGGCAAGATGGGATGGGGCAAATAGAGAAAGTCAGTAGCTGGGAAGATGCCCCGCTGAATGGCCAAGAATGTTTAGGGAATTGGAGGGGGCCTGTACTCTGTTCCCGGGGCATCCGGCCAGCCGGGCAGGCACACACTTACCTCTCCTGATGGATCTCCTCAGTACTGGAGCAGGGCCTCTTGCTGGCCAAGGACCTCGCAGAAAAAAGGGTGGGCTTGACATGTGCAGGGTCATGTGGAACAAAGAAACTCTGCAGCAGGAGCACTCACCTCTGGGTCCCCAGACCCTCAGCCCTGAAGCAGGCTGAGTTGGGGGATCATATGACCCCGCAGATGGAAAGGGGTGCTTGGGGCCAAGCTGGGATGGGGTAAATAGAGCCCTTTTCCTACTTTCATTCCCTCTTCTTAGATACTTTCTTAACCTGGTTATTATGATTTTAAAAACCTTTTGTTCCCCATTCAATCTTCCTCCTTCTCTCTTCCCTTATGTCTGTCCAATTCCCTTCCCTCCCTCCTCCCCCCTTCTCTTTTCTCTCCCTCCTCCCTCCTTCGTCTTGGATTGGCACAGCTCTATGTTTTCACTCCCACTCTCTTCTCTTTCTCTCTTGGTGATGTCAGTCTGTCTCGAGGTTGTTTATATCACCATTCAAAAGCTGTGTTTCCAGCCCAGATATTTCTTTCAAACTCTGGACACATATACTGCTCTCTGAACTTGATATTTACACTTGGTGGAACTTGCATCTTAACATGGTACCCTGTCCTCAGCTTGATGATGGAAGTCATAAAATAATCCCACACCACTTCAGAATTATGAATAATAAAAGGGTTATTTATTTAAGGGAAAACTTACAGATCACTGTCCTAGATAACAGTCCTCTGTGGGAACAGGAAGAGCCTAGAAGCGGGAAGCGGGAACAGTAAGCAAGAGAGTGGGCACACGTTTACAGCTACTTTTACAATATAAGAGACCATGTCCAAGCGGACTGGTATCTTAAAGGCCATTGGCTGAAGGAGCAGAATGTGCTTCCACAGCACCTGAACTCTAACCTGGCCCCCAGCAGCTCCACCAGGTTCCCCGTGTGTGATTTCTTCACCATTCAAAAATTCTCAGTCCCCTTTGCTTTTAACAACTTAAAAATCAACTTTTTTTCATCTATCCTTTATACATAATAAGGTTAACTCCCTCAAAATAAACAATTAGATGGTCTTTAGGGACAGACTGTATAGCCAGTTCCACTAACTAGTTTTAGGATGTTTTTTAATCATCCTAAAAAGGAATCTTACATCTTTATTGTTGGTAGCATTCCATTATCGGCTCATCTTTTCCCCCAGTGTGATCACCTGTTTTATTTCTTTGTTTTCAACCATGTCATTATGTTGTGGGCTTTTAAAAATAGGAATGTCAAACATCTTGACTGTTCAGTATTGACTATTTCAGATTCTAGACCATACCATCACTCCAGAGGGAGGTTTTCTGGCAAACAATCTAGTCATGAAACCAGTTTCTTGCGCTCTAATCAAGACTGAATGACTAAAGTCTACTGTGTACCTTTGTGAGGCTGAGGCTATTTGTGGCTCATTCTTATCACATAAGCTGAGATGTCCCATATGAGAATCTGTTGTACTTACCAATGACTCCCTTTGGCGGGCTTTGTATCTTTCTGGTCCCAGTGATTTATGGAAGTTTTTTGGGGTTGGGGTGGAAGAAGGGGGGGTCTCCTCTCTACCCTTTTAATGGACAATAGACAGATTAGCAGGAGAAGAATCTCATTACTTTTACAATTCATATGCTCACAAGAGGGTTCACTGATGAGGACCTCAAAGGAGAGATTAGAATTTGGGGCTTATATTTAACTTAAAAGGCCTGGAAATAAAGGTTCCTGTGAGAATCCTATTGGAGCAGATAGACTTCTTTATGAGAGATTAATGGATTTCCTGGAGAACAAATATGAGATAAGAAAGTATGATGTGTGACTTGTTCTGTGGCCTATTGGGTCGGCACCATGAGGTACATGGGCACTGAGCATGATCTGTCAGCCTCCATGTTCTCTCCTGATGGAAGAGTTTTTCAAGTCGAATATTCCAAGAAGAATGTGGAAACAGTAGTAAGCTATGGCGATCAGAGGTAAAGACAGTGTTGTCTTGGGGTAGAGAAGCTAGTCCTTTCTAAACTTTATGAAGAAGGCTCCACTAAATGACTTTTTAATGTTGATAGACATGTTGGAATGGCAAAGGCAAGTCTGTTAGCAGATGCTCATTTGTTAACAGGCAAGATAAGAAGTTTCAAACTTTAGCTCTAACTCTGGCTGTAACCCCAACATCTTGCAGACAGAGTGGCCGTGTGTGTACATGCTTACACACTCGACAGTGCTGTTAGGCCTTTGACTTTGGTTCTACGTTACAGTCGTACAGTGTGAACAATGGTACAGAAGAATGAGCCATCCGATTGGGGCTGTGTCATTGGCAAAGCCTGGCAAACTACAAAGACAGAAAGGCTTCAGATGGAAGAAATGCCCGTGTGATATAGTTAAGGAAGTTTACGTTGTACACAATGAAGTGAAGGGTAACATGTTTGAGCTAGAGCTCACGTGGGCTGGCAGATGAACTAAAGGAAGCCATGGAATTGTTCTGAAAGATACAAGGGAGGAAGCAAAGAAACAGGCCAAAAAAATCTTTGAAGGAATTAGATGAATCAGATGACAACAATATCAACCTTTTCTTCACTGTCTCTTATATCTCCCTGACTGACCCCTGTGACCAGCACCATGGATTATACATACTTACTGGCCAATTTTTATTACATTTTTTCTTACAAGCATTCAGGTTTAATTAATATACACTTGAAAACATTATTGGGAAATTGAGGACATTTGCTTAATATTAAAATGTAGATTTATGTTTGGTTAAAAATTCTTAGTGGCCTGAGGCAGAAGGATTGAGCCCACACGTGAAAGTCTAGCCTGTGCTATGTGGCAAAAAGCTTAGCAATCATACTGTGCGATAAGGTTTTAGAATTTAAAATTATCTTCAAAACAAACAAACAAAAAAGAAAGATTGAAGTGCCTCTTTGTCTCCTTTGTGGCAGGGAACTCCCTGAAGAGGGGGTTTGTGAAAACTTTACTCCTTTCTTTTCCCAGGAGTAGATTACCTGAGGACGGTTTTCATTTTTCAGAAACGTCTGCTGTAAAGATCAGAAGAGCTCTGAGAAATCTTTGTTCAGCTTAAACAATATTTGCATCACGCTGTGCGCAGCCTATGTTCAGGGCCTCAAGAGCCGCTTTTAGAGTAAGCACATTTGGGAAAATGACTCCACATCGCCTACTGGATTTTTGGTTTTTTATAAGCCTCATCTCAAGAAATCTCCAGTGCCTTTCCACAGATCTGGAAAAAAAAGTTTCATCTAGCTTCTTGAGGAAGTGTTGGTTTGAAAATGGCCTGCTTTGTCATTGCAAGAAGCCAACTAATTTTAGGTCATCTGAAGAGTCACACAGGTTACTGGTTCCTCTTTAGATCTCCACGTTGTCTTCTAGACGGTGACCTAGGCTGTTTGGGTTTTCACAGGCCGTCATTCCTGGCTCTGTCAATTGTAGTACACACCCTGTTCTCTTCAGGAGCTCAGCAGAATCTTCTCTGGTTAACCCCCAACTGTGGGGTTTGGAAAGAAGGAAGAGGCCTTGCAAAACCACACGGCTGTCCTTGCTGCTGCCGGGTAAGAGTCTGGCAATAGCGCGTGGGCAGCTGTGACGTTCTGACACTCCTCTCGCAGGCAGCCTCTGCTCCGCTAAGTCTTGGCTTTCTTCTCATTGCCCTGTGTGCTCAGCGTATTTGGGCTTTCAAAATTCCTTTAGCTTAATCATCCCTTTCAAATCTAGTTTCCTCTCAAATGAGAACCAATTCTTGTATACAGGTTTTATATGTGATTAATAAGCCATTTTGGAAGCTATTATTAATATGTTTATCATAACAAGATCTGCTTATGCTTTGGTTCCACTGGTTGCTTTTTGTTGTTGTTGTTTTTCAAGACAGGGTTTTTCTGTGGCTTTGGAGCCTGTCCTGGAACTAGCTCTTGTAGACCAGGCTGACCTCGAACTCACAGAGATCCGCCTTCCTCTGCCTCCCGAGTGCTGGGATTAAAGGCGTGCACCACCAGCACCCGGCTCCACTGGTTGCTTTTTAAAACATATATTGAAAGCTAATAATGCTTTGAGAAAATAATAGCTCTCCCCACTTGCAAAGTTGACCTTTTTAAACGGTGCTCGTGCTGGCGACTTGATTCCGTTTCAGTTGTTCAGAAGATCGCCAGCTGTCGCTTGTGTTGCCGTAAGCTAAGCAGTCTGACCTTTCCCACATCCTCATCGGTTCTGGCAGTCTGTAGTCAGTCTGCCTTTTCTACACATCACACAGCGAAGTTCAGACTTCAAGGTTATGCGTCCAGCAATGGCGAAATGTTAAGCAATTTATATAATTGTGGCATTCCTTCAAGAAAAGTAAAGTCTTCTGTTATGTCCCCCCCCCCACCCCGTAAGTCTTATTTCAACAAAAACAAGCAACATTTGTTACTTGTCCAGGCTTACCTGAGTCTAGGTTTCCACTTACTTTGTGTGGCCCGGCATCTCATAACTCGTCTGGATTCTGAGTACTCTTTACTTTAATGGCTGTCTCAGACAAGGCTGTGCTTTAAGTTTTCCTTATCAATGGCCTCTTATTTATAAAGAATGCACTTGAGTTTAATTATTGGGTTAAGTGTTTTGTCTGCATTATATTTTTCTACTCTAGCAACTTCTTTTCAAAAATAAGGAAACTAAGATCCAGTGGAGCCACAGCTGTTTTTCCCCCATGATCCTTATTTTTATTTATTAATCAATTAATTAATTTTTACCCAACCTGATCACAGTTTACCCCCTACACAGCTTGTTTAAGAGAGAGAGAGGCTTTAACTAGAAAACGACAGGGCTGCAGCTGAGATCCTTCCAACTGTAGAGCTTCAAGTCAATGCTATGCTGTCTTTTATTTACTAGAACCCATCCTTACCTTTTGCTCTCCTTCCTTCCCCCCACTCCACTCCATTGTTTTTCCAGAGAAAGGTGTAAAACAGTGAAGAACTCTTAAATTAAAAACACAAATCCAAGCTATAAATATTAAAATATCGAATGGTAGAAGAGAGCTGTCAGAAGATTTGTCAACACATTTATGATTTCAGAACATTCGAGCCAGCTGAAGATTTCAACAGAGATGGCATTAACTGCCAACAAGAAACATTAATAGTAGTTAATAGGAGAAAAATATTTACTCCAATGCTCAAAAGGTATCTAGACTGTAAATGCATAATAGAGAATGAAGCAGCCAACACTGACAGCAGTAGAGGGGTTGTTTATTCAGAACCAAGAGTAAGTTACAGCAAAAACATGTCTAAAGGACTATTAAGTTGCAGATAGAATGTACAAAGATAATGCAAAAAAAATAAATCGATTGATTTGTTTATTTACCAGTTCTCTGTTGAGCACTTACTGCTAAGTTCTGTGTGCGGAAAACAAAAAACAGACAATGCTTGTGAGTTTAAAAATACATGTCTCAAAAGTTAGGTAATAATAAGTCCTATGGAGGAAAAAAATCATGAAAAGGGAAAAGTTTTCATCTTGGAGTGGGGCTGTTATTTTGATAGAGGATCACCAGTAAGGGTTTTGCTGATCATGTGACTTTTATCAGCGAGCTGAAGGTGTTGAAGTGGTGAGCCATGTGGATGTCCAGGAAATGGATCATTAAGTGCAAAGCCTTTCGGCTTTGTGACCTGTTTGCAGAATGTCAAGGAGTTACCTTTGCAAGCGAGGGTTCCCAGGAAGGGAGGGCAGAGATGCAGCTGAGAGCGTTGAAAGCTCCAAGGTCAGGCTCTGGGTACAAGGATGAAGGGATGGCCCTCCTCTCTCTCTCTCTCTCTCTCTCTCTCTCTCTCTCTCTCTCTCTCTCTCTCTCTCTGTGTGTGTGTGTGTGTGTGTGTGAAGAGAGAGAGAGAGAGAGAGAGAGAGAGAGAGAGAGAGAGAGAGAGCTGGGAGTTGTACAGAGGAATGTCCTAAAGTTAATATCTTCAAAATAAGGAGTGTCAGAGGTTGAGGAAATATGCGGGTATTGTTAATGTACCCATAGAGTTAAAAAAATGACAGACTGAAGTCATAGAGAAATGAGAAGGGTGGGAAAGATGTTGACTGTGAACTTCAAGAAAAATACATTATTATAAAGAAACACACAGCCGCTAGTGAGACAGGAAGAGATGTGTGAGAGAGAGAGAAAGAGAGAGAGAGAGAAAGAGAGAGGGGGGATGCAGAGGCTGAAGAGGTGGCTCAGCAGTTAAGAGCACTTGATGCTCTTTCAGAGGACCAGCCCAGCACCCACATGACATCTGTAACTCGAGTTCCAAGGCATCCAACACTCTTTTCTGGACTCTGAAGGTACCAGGCACACATATGGTGTACACACAAACATCCTGGCAAACACTCACACACACACCACAAAATAAAATCAATAGAGGAAGAGAAAGACAGAGAAACTGAGAAACACAGAGACAGATAAGAGAGATAGAAGTGTCCTCGGATCAAAGGAACAGCATTTATAGAAGGAAGCTGTGCCTGGTGGATTAAATATGGTTGGATGATTGGATAGCATGAAGCCTGACTGCTGACCGATAGGTTCGAGGTTCATAGATTTATAACGAATCAACAGTGGTGGAAAGGCAGGACAGAAGCCTGCTTGAAATGGTCTATAATATACAAAACTTCTTTAAAAAGCTTTCATCAGGGGCCATAGAAATGTGGTGTTAACTCTGGCAGGGAATAGAGAAATGTAAAAAAATAATACACCCGTGGAGTGATTCAGCAGAGAGGAAATGTGATAACTCAGGGGAAAGGGCACGTTTTGCAGGGTCATACCCTGGAATAGGTAAAAAGATTATGTGGTTACATTTACAACTAAGATAGAAAGGGATGCAATGGCAGGTCCTGTGGTGGCAGAACCAGGTGGGTGCTCACAGTGAGGACATACTGAAACAGGAAGCAGAGTCGGGAAGCGATTATGTAGAGAAGGGAAGACACCTGAGGTGAGAGTGGAAGGTGTGGTAGGGGATGTGACACAACAGTGGCCTGCTTGTCCTTAGGAATCGGCAGTTTAAATCAGGACTAGTTGGCGTGCATATATGGTTTTCTCCACCTACATCAAGCAGCAGGTGCAGAGGGGCTTAGATGAACAGCACAGATGGTTGTGGGAAGAGAGAGCAATGAAGCTAAAAGCGTGTGGTGGGAAGAAGTGGCGGCCCATGGTGTCTGAGGGTGCTGAATTCAGATTGTGTGTGTGTGTGTGTGTGTGTGTGTGTGTGTGTGAGAGAGAGAGAGAGAGAGAGAGAGAGAGAGAGAGAGAGAGAGAGAATGGATAAAGACTTTGTCTAAGTTATGGATTACACACAGCTTAGAATAGCTTAGGATACGTCGACAAGTGACTGAGATAGGAGAGAATAAGGCTGGGAAGCAGAGACTAAGAAACTGAAAAGGTAGAGGCTAGAAGAAGCATCACCATGGATACAAAATTTCCAAATAATAGGCGATCCTTGCCAGATGGTGTTCTTTAATGGATACCTTAGGAGTCTAGTTGGCTGCTATAGGAAGAGGCAGATCCTGAAAACATTATTGTATTTTATGCCCAGAGTGTTTTGCCTTCCTATGTATCTGTGTAGCACATTCATGCCTGGTGCTTGTGGAGACCAGAAAAGGGCGTTGGCTCTGGAACTAGAGTAACAGATGGTTGTGAGCTGCCGTGTGGGTGCTGGGAACTGACCTGGGTGTTCTGCAAGAGCAGCAAGTGCTCTTAACTGCTAAGTTGTCTTTTCAGTCCCAAGTAGTACTATTTTCTTAAAGAATTTGTCCATTTCACTGATCTTCACCCCCCCCCCATTTATTGCCTTCAACTTGCTCACAATAAATGTCCTTTGTCACATCATACTTCGGTTAAATGGAATGAATAGGGAACCCCTAGGATTTGTGGAGACTTTATATTAGTACATTTCAGTTGCTGTGATAAAATACCATGACCGAATCAGCTTACAGAAGGAGGTGTTGACTTGGAGTGGTGAGGGATGAATCCACCATGGCGGGAAGAAGGCAGCACTCTGCATTTTACACAAACCAGTACCTGAAACCTTCTAATTTCAGCTAAAACTCACAAAGAACGATTCCTTCCTGGTGACTTACCTTTTCTTCCACTTATTTGAGCTTGTATACTGCTATCAACTGAGCACACAATATGTGATTGTAAATGCCATTAGCACGCCTGTTTTGGAGAAAAGTGGCCGGCTTGGCAATGACCTTTTATAACAGTGATTGCTATTGATTACAGAGTAGAAAACAGCACCTTTGTGTCTGGGGTCAGTATGCTCCTACTCTGCCTACAGTAAAGTTTCCTCAGTCATTTTAATGTGTGACCCAATCATGCTGATATAATGATAGCAAAGTGCCTTTTTGTATATAATTTGTTGAATGGGAAAATTATTTATTTGCATCAATAAATCTAACACTGCTTCCAATTTCCCCTTCACTTACTTAGAGAGTCATTTCTCCAAGGCCTGTTCTTCTGAACTGGCTTGCCTTAGCTCACATCAAGCAACTTCCACAGCTTTGTCCTTGGCATGTCCCTGGGAAGTTGAGTTCTAGAGAGAATAATATGATGAACAATTGTCTTTTCTGACTTTCAATAACCCAGTATTTTTATCACAACATATTTTCATTGTGATGTAAAGAGTAGCCCTTTATTTTCTCTTCAAAGACAGAAGTCAGGCTAAACTCAGTTTCTCCATTCTTATGTATATTATTTTCTTTTTCTGTGCATGAATTTCAAAATAATATGTCCTGTACATATCCATGCATACTATGATATTGTTATCTTTGTTTTTGTATGTGGGTGCATGTGTATGCATGTCAGTATGTCCATATGCCCACGTGTGCGAAATGTGTATGTGTGAGTGCTTGCGTACACACTCATGTAGGAGCTAGAAGTTGACACCCGATGTCTTCGTCACTTTTCACCTTATTTTTGAGACAAAGCTCTGACATTAACCCTGGAACATGGCCAATTTGCTTAGCCTGACTGGTCAGCAAGCCCCTGGGATCTTCCTCATCTGCCTCCCCAACCCTGTGATCACGAGCGTGTCACCGTACCCATCTCTTTTAGTTGGCTGCTGGGATCTGAATGCAGAGTCTCATGCTTTTCCATCACGCACCTTAATGAATGAGTCATTTTCCTAACTCCCTGATATTAATATTTTTTGAAGTTTTAATGCTAGGATAATTATATATAAGAAGTAATATAGAAACCACCGACCTCTCCACCTGCTTTTATAGTTTCATGCTTAATTTCTTTCATCAGCGCTTTGTAGTTTTCATTGTATTAGTCTTTTACTTCTTTGGTTAATTGCTTACCATTTTATTCCTTCTGACTAGTGTTATAAAACACTGTGTTAGTTACAGTGTTATTTTGCATGTTAAAATAATAAACCACCATTGGAGTTCCCATTTGTCTCGTAACCGGCTTCAAAATTCTATGTCTTATATTTGTCCACGCTGATAGAAACAGCTGCAGCTTCCACCACCATGCTGTATTCCACTGTTTGTGCCACGAATTCTGTTGAGATCTAGGTTGTGTTGTGAGTGTGTGTTCATGTGGGCCCGTGAAATGAAGACTCAGAGACATGAGAAGGAACTTAGCCCCTGCCGCTGCAGCGGCTCAGTCTCGGTGAGCTGAAGCACTTTCCCTTTGCCTCTTGGCATCTTTATTTTTTCCTCTATTCATACTTTAGCTAGTAAATTTCCATATCTCAAAGCAAACTGAATGAAGTTTTCGAAAATACAATGCCAGGTGCAAATACCTGATTCATGAGGTGCCATTGTTTTCTGGGTTCCTCTAAACCAAGTTTTGCATAGGCCTTGTATCCATGGGAAACTCTCAGACAAGATTCATTTAGGGCAACAAAAGGTATCTGCAACACAAGGACGGATTAGGGGATGAGTGAGCTAGGCCAGATACAGCCCAGCAGGAGTTCATGGCTAGAGAGGGTTACTTGCTAACCCTCTGGTGCCAGGACGGCATGAATTTCTGCCACAAGGTTGCTTACATCTCAATAGTGCTATGAGCATTTGTGTGCATGTCTTTTTGGCATAAATGTTCCTCTTTATGGTGGGTACCTAGGTGAGGGGGGCACTTCTGCCAAAGATTATGCATTGGAGGATATTACTCAAGTAATATCCAGGAGACTCTGTGATAGTGGGATCCATCTAGATGCTCAGGGTCACTACTTTGCATTCAGACTCAGGCTATAAGCTCCAGTCTCCCAGGCACCATATGGCATTTCTCTGTCATGCCTTCTAATTTTCTTTTGGTGTGTGTGTGTGTGTGTGTGTGTGTGCGCGCGCGCGCGCGTGCTTCTGGGGCCTAAACTCAAAGCCTTGTGCTTATTGGGCCAGTGCTCTACCACTGGGCTTCAATCCCAGTCCCTTAGCTTTTAATTTGCAAAAACAAAACACGGTGATGTAATTATCTGGATAGTATTTATATAACTTCTCTTTTGATTAGTTTTTTGTCAGTGTGACACAAGCCAGGGTCATCTGGGAACAGGGAACCTCAAACGAGAAAGTGCCCCCATCAGGTTGGTCTGTAGGTAAGCCCATGTACCATTTCCTTGGATAATAATTGATATGGGAGGGTTTAGCCCACCGTGGTCAGTGCCTTTCCTGGGTAGGCGGTCCTGACTTGCTCAAGAAAGCAAACAAAGCAAGCCAGGAGGAGCAAGCCAGGTGTTATGCCCAAATCCGTGAAGTCCCCCAAAAGCCAACAAGGAGACTGAGTCCCATATGTAAAAGCAAAAGAGCCTTCATTTTATGCAAGTTTGCAAACTTGGTCTCTCCACATGTACTGGAATAAACGGAAAGCCCCGAGCTCAGTTAGAGTTGGGTTTTTAAAGTAGTAAAGGTAGGGAGAGGGGTTTCTGAGGTTCAGGACCCCTGATTGACTGACATTTGTCTAGGGGTGTCCTGGTGAGTGTGTGCTGATAGGTGGTCCTATCTACAGCAGTTGGAATATTAGGCATTTCCTTTGGATGGTCTGTTTTCGGGTGGTGCTCAGGTAATCTCAGTTTGTGGTTCTTCCTGCAACCAGGTATTGCTTCAGGGTAAACTACTGAGACTCAGGCCTCTATTAAATTTATTGATGGCTGAGTCCTACTCCGGCAGGTGTTAATGGTTGGACGTAAAGAACTTCCTTTGGGTGATCAGTTCATATTTAGCTTATCATGGCTGGCTCCTACACCAGGAAGCAATGTTTCTCCATGACCTCTGCTTCAGTTCATGCCTCTGGATTCTTTCCTTGAGTTCTTGCCCTGACTTCATGATAAACTGTAAGTTGGAAGAGGAAATAAGTCCTTTAATTCTGCTGGCCTTCCCTGTCACCTGGGTACCCTGTCCCTTTAAGAGACAAGCTCCACCCACCCCTAATCTTCCCCCTTCCTGCCCAGGCAAGCCAATCTTATGAGCCTTCTCTTCTCTCTTCTCCTCTCCTCCCCTTCCTTCTCCTCCCCTCCCCTCCTCTCCTCTCTCTCTGTCCTTCTTCTGAAGACACAACCCCTTCTCCCTCCCCCTTCTCTCTTTTTCTTCCACAACCCCCTTTCCAATACCCATTAAATAAACTCTATACCGAAGCTCTGTCCACATGGCATATCTGTCTGTCTCCTATTGGTGCTGTGAACTTGGCAGGTTATTCCTTGCAGCTGAGGACTGCTAGGGATCCCGTAACCTTTAATCCTTCTAACAGTTGCTTTTCCAACTCAAAATCGCTGGAGTTCTATACCCAACATCGAATGGTAGGTTCCTCCCACACATCTGGTCATGCCTCCATGAGTGTGCAATTGCCTGACAGTGGTTCCCCCGTGTAAAAGGCCCAGTGCTGGTCAACCACTTGCCTATCAGGCTTAAAGCTCCTCAGTCAGCACCCGACTCCATGTGATGATGCAAGGGCAGGACACAGCCAGCCTGCGCCTCCTTACTACAACATACCAATTCCAGTTCCCATTCCCTCTCCTCTTCCCATTGCCTCCACCTTCCCCAGCCATTCATAGTCTTAATGTTATCAATAAAATGCTGATAAGCTATTAATCTAGCTCTGGCAGAGTACTATCACTACCACTACTGCAAGATCAAGATTTTAAATTCTCTTTGATCAGTTTCTAAAGATACTTTTCATTGTGCAAAACATCTGTCACAGTCATTCTGGCTTAGATATGCTGCTGTCTATACAATGCATGTGTCTAAACTTATGTTTTACAAACTCAAAGAATTTTTGTGAGTTCCAGGGAGCCAAATTGAAGGATTCACCTTAAATAGGTCAGACACACCCCTCTCTAACCTTAAACAGGTCAGATACACCCCTCTCTCAGTTCCCTGGTCTTGACACCCTCTTCCTCAATTACCAGGACCTAAAGAAAAATTTTTCTTCTTAAACTTAACCTCGTCCTCTGCTCTGCCAACACCTCACCAGGTCCAAGAGACACTGGACAGTTCCACACCATAAATCCTGGACAGGAGTGAAGTAATCAGCTACCCCAGGATGTGACCAGCTTTCTCAGGTCCCCCAAGACTCTGACATCCACAAATCAGCAGGAAGCAGTCTTGAGAACTCTATGATCTCACTTCCTTAACCTGCCATGCCTGACTCCTCACCTTTTTATTATAAGAGAAAAATGGGAATGTTATAATTTGGCTGGCCTTCCCTGTCACTTGGGTACCCTGCTCCTTTAAGAGGCAAGTTCCACCCACCCTCAATCTTCCCCTTCTCACAGAGGCAAGTTGATCTCTGAGCCTCCTCTCCTTTCCTCTTCTCTCTCTGCCTTCTTCCTCCTCCCTCCCTCCCTCTCTCTCTCCATCCATCTTCTGAAGAGGCAACCTCTTCCCTCTTCTTCTTCTTCTTCTTCTTCTTCTTCTTCTTCTTCTTCTTCTTCTTCTTCTTCTTCTTCTTCTTCTTCTTCTTCTCTCTCTGTCTGTCTCTCTCTACTCTTGTCTCTTTCCTCCATAACCCCTTACCCTTATACCCTTGTACTCTCTCTGCATGGCGTATCTGTCTGTCTCCCACCCACCAAAGTCTCCCACCCACTGCAGTCTCCCATCCTCCAGGGGACCTGCCAGGGTTGTGCCACCATAAATCTTTCAATCACAGTCTTTATCACAGCAATAGAAACAGCAATAGGACAATATCAAAGAAAAATCAAGATAACTTTAGGTAAAAACCACTGTATTGTGTTTTAAAATCCTGAAGTACTAACTTTGGCTCAAGACAATGTGTCCATCCATTTATTCTCTCTCCTAACTTTAAGTCAATTCACATGCAAGCATTCTTAAGAATGTAGAAGCCAGGTTAGAGGGAAGTCTCTGTAGCTAAGACTGTGCACTGTTCTTCCAGAGGTCCTGGGTTTGGTTCCCAGCACCTACCAGCTGCTCATAACTTTCTGTAACTCCTGAGGATCTGATGCCCTCTTCTGGCCTCTGCAGGCACTACACTGACATACTAAAATACACAGGCACACACATTAAAAAAAACCTTAAAAATATGAAAGTATGCCATATGTAACTCATTATTTATACATATTCAATTTTTTCTTAAGGATGCCTTTTGCTTTTATGTATAGTTTCTTTTTCTTTCTTTCTATTTATAAATAATTAACATTGTGTCTTTAGTATTTCTCACACTGTGTGATCTTCATAATGACTTGAGTAGATTGTGACACAACTTCATTTATTTTTCTATTGTTAGATATATTTGCACAAATTATTTTCAAAGAACATTTTCTTGATTATTGCTTTTCCTTTTATGTGTGTTGTTTTCTTAGGATAAACTGTTTGTGGGGAAATTGCCAGGCTAATGGACTGATCATTTTTCTGATTTGTGATACTGATCAGTATCCGACCAGGACCATCTGAGGTCAACAGCCCAGTCTCTGTGGAGATACCTTCCTGATATGGCAATGAATTGCCTGCAATTGATGTTAACTTCTTGCCATCCTCTATGCTCATTCTGTAGGCTGTTATGGTTTACTCTGGTGCAAACATCCAGCTGAGATTACACTCTCAAAGCTGAGATGGTACTCAGTGCACATTTTTACCACAGGGTTAGTTACAATTTAAAAACTTCTTCTGGAAAACAGCCATTCAATAGTATTAAAACCCCAGAGGACAAAATTAGATGAAATAGTGGAAAAGTAGATCACGGAGGCCTGGGAAATAAAGGAGATTTACACGCCATGATGTGGCCTCTGTGCACATTGCTGAACTGCTGACAGTCATGCTATGCACAAAGCCAGCCCAGCAGAGCACTGAACCAGGCACTCATGATTAGCACAACTGAGTTTGAACAATTCAGAACACTACTAGCTATATATACACATGCCAAGTGGAGTGTCCACCTGTCATTTTTGTCCTTGTCTTTCTCAGTTCAACCAGAATGCATTTCTGGCAACAGTAATAGAGTTTATTGATGCAACTGACTGATGCTTCTTAAATCAGAGTATTGTTTTATTCCATTTAAGTATTTATTTTCCCTATTTTGTAAACAGTTATATGACATGGATAAGAAAAAAAAGCCCACACGATTTAAATTATATCAAGATAAAAAGGCAGTGACAAAAAATGCTAGAGAGAATATTTAGGCCCATATCAGTCTGAATTAAACCTCCCCCCCCCAAAAACTCAATATTCAAGCTCCTCATTAAAATTTGAACGGTAGAAAGAGGTGAAAATCTGACCACCAGGTGGCGCTGACCAGTCTCCTTCTATGGGGAACTGTTTGGCACCTTCCCGGTGGGTGAAGAAGGCAGAATCCAAAAGGGAGGGATCACATTTGCTCTGGGAGGGATCCCGCCTCGCACAGCACTTGCTGAAAGTTAAGAGTGTATGTAACATTTTACACTATTTGGGAACTTCTATCTTTAGGTACACAGTTCAACAAATGCAATCCATTTCAATATGCATCGAAATAAACTCTAGCTTAATAGTTTCCATGATAATTCAGCTTAACCTGACTTTCATTAGTTAAAATATGTTAGCTTCTTGAAACTTGAAAGTTGTGGTAGAAATGGCAGGCAGCCCTCTACCTACCAAGTAGAGGAAGGGCGTCTGTTTCATTGGTCTTGAAGGAATTAAACAGCTCCGGTTCACAGACCGGCTTGATGAAATCGCAGGGAGCATGCTGTCACTCAATTGCAGTTTAAAATAGCACTTGCAGAGAATGTTATTTCTGGCCTGTCAGTATGGTCACTTATGCAGTTCCCAAGTCTGCAAAATGTGTTCTTGTAAGTCATGTAACTAATCTGTAACATTTTGTGTCAGCTGCAATCATAAAAACATGCACTCCAGTTCTCACGCTTTAGCCCTGTTTGGAACATTTGCAGTTTGCATTTGTCAACAAATCGTCCTATAATGTTAACAACAGTAAGCACGAGATGAGAACACACATTCTGACTTACCAAGGATCAGCTTTGCCAGAGTTTAGGTCACATTCATCGTTTTAACTTCCTCACTCAGCAATCCTGCATTGCCACATTTTTTAATAAATAAATGTTGAGGATAAATTATAAGTGGATGTGAACTTCTTAATTACAAGATACAGATTTGAGTGCTGTGGGGGCAATCGGTTTCTGAACAATAGCTTATGTGGTTCCATGGTCTCTACTGTCTAGGAGGCTTGTGATATGGCTGGAAAGTCAAGAGCACGTATAGCACACAGAAAGAGTACAAGACTTAAGTGACGAGGCTTCCCAGGAAGTTTCAGCTGTGTTCCGGCTGGACGCTGCAAAAGACGACTGAGCGCCACTGCAAGCTTGAAGGCCAGTTTCTCTGGGCAGCTTGGCACGGGGGAGGATTACGTGGAGGCAGTGTATGGGTTGGCCCTTTCAGTGTGAGAGTCAGTGAAAGAAGATGGCTTCCAAATTGGGAAGGAAACAAACGACAAATTTCAGTAAACATAGGCAGT
This sequence comes from Ondatra zibethicus, assembly GCA_004026605.1. Classification (NCBI taxonomy): domain Eukaryota; kingdom Metazoa; phylum Chordata; class Mammalia; order Rodentia; family Cricetidae; genus Ondatra; species Ondatra zibethicus. Next base: position 100,868 of record PVIU01005874.1, read on the forward strand.
GAGCATGGCAACCCGGCCTAGGGGTGCATTGGGCTGGAGATAGCAGGGAGGCGAAGAAGGGCACAGACTCCCCCTCTTCAAATGAGACCGCGCATCTTCACGGTGGAGTACTGGACCCCATGGTCTAAGTGGCGGACATTTCTTTTGGTGCCATTTCAACTTGGAGACAGGAGTAATATGCTCAGCAACGATCGCGGGCAGGTGAATGAAATATTTAGTATTAAGCAGGGAAGCTTTGTGAAGGAGAGTTAAAGAGACAGAACTCTGGAGAGGCGGTGGCCCGTTCAGGGTCACCTAACTGTTCAAACTCCAGTGGGGTGGATCATGGGGTGGGCCAGTCATGCTCACGATACACACACACACACACACACACACACACACACACACACACACACACACACACACACACACACACACACACAGCTTTTGCTTTCGCTCTGTCACTGTTTTCATTTATGTTGTCTGACCGTTGCTGAGTTCCTCTGCCAAAAGATGACCAGGAACAATAACAAAAGGGATTGAAAAACACTCTTTTATTTTCCCCGTTCTTGTTGATACTCTTGTATAGGACTAAATCAAATGACACCAGAGCTGGCACGAAGTTTCAAAGTCATTTAGCTGAAGTCTTGAGTGTTCTCCGATCCCCAATGTCAAAAGAGCGGTGCACAGCTGGAGCATGCGCACCAGGGGCCGCTGCTAGGAAGGCCAGGTTTCAGACCCAGCATGCCTTTGGCCTCACAGGAGAAACAACTGATCCACTAGACATGCGTGTGCACTGGATATATCCAGCCAATTAAGTACTTTTCTTAGTCTGGAAAAACAACCTCCCTTTTAAATGATGACCTGGGTGGAAAAGGAGCCTTGACCTTCAGGTGGGCAGCTGCATTCTTATTAGTGCTATGATAGGATCTTTGAGGACATTTTCAGAGAGCCCCATCAGCAGGGTGAGTTTAAGGACTGAACTAAAATCCAGAGAAAATGTCTAAGGATTGCTAAGTTCTTATTAGGATCCAGAAGATGTGAATGGGCCTTGGGGTTCACCTTCAGAATGCTCAAGAGTTCGCTCCCAAAGATCTGTGACATCCGTTGGGGTCCTTAGGCCACACTTGCCTCCTGGATGTTCTTGAAAAGAAGAGGAGAGCAAGATAATGTGTGATGTTTGGGTCTTGAATATTAGTGTCATAGACAACAATTTCTAGCAATTTGAATGACAGCTTAAGGCGGGAGTTCAGGTGGTTTGGCAAGGGATTGTGGGGTGGGGTCTGGTCTACCTTACTCAAACTGCACCCCTGACACAGAGAATGAGAATAGGCCCTTTGTCTTCTCAGGTTGCTGCCTCTACTGTTTCCACATCTGAGCTTTTGTATCTTCCACAAGTGACTCCGGAGGCTCTCAAAGGAGTGTCCCCACCGTGGATGTGACACATCACCACACTCAGTGCTATGCAGCTAGGCACTCTCATAGTCTGGAGATTAGAAGTCTAAAGTAGGTGACAGAGTGACGATCCTGCCGGGAGCCTCAGGAGAGAATCCACAGCTTCTAAAGGTCGCAGGTCTCAGCTTGGGGCCTCTTCCCCTGGCTTCAAAGCCAGCAGTGCCACGTCTTCCAAGCTCTCAATGACTTATGTTTCTCTTTCCAATGCCTCTGCTATTGGGCACCTTTGTGATGGCTGACGGAGGGCTGCCTTACTTATCCAGCACAGCCCCCGTCTCAAGGTCCTTCATTTAGTCACATCAACAAAGTCCTTCCTGCCATGTAAGGTGTTACATCTCCAGGTTCTGAGGTCAAAAACATGGACATTTGTGTGTGTGTGTGTGTGTGTGTGTGTGTGTGAACTCCAGGAATCTACCCAGCTTTTCCTCCCTGACCAATGAACTCCAGGGATCTACCCAGCTTTTCCTCCCTGACCAATGAACTCCAGGGATCTACCCAGCTCCTCTTCCCTGACCAATGAACTTCAGGGATCTACCCAGCTTTTCCTCCCCAACCAATGAACTCCAGGGATCTACCCAGCTCCTCTTCCCTGACCAATGAACTTCAGGGACCTACTCATTTCTTCCTCCTTGACCAGTGAACTCCAGGAATCTACCCAGCTTTTCCTCCCTGACCAATGAACTCCAGGGATCTACCCAGCTCCTGCTCCCAGCAGAGACTGCAGGCTTGAGCTACTGTACCTGACCTGTGTGAGGGCTGTGACTGTGAACTGCATCTCCATGCTTACCTGACAAAGCACTTCCTCCACTAAGCCGTCTCCCTGTCCCCAACAGGCCTTCCTACTCTAGATCACTGCCATGTGGCTCCACTTGTGGATAATGTCCCCAGTTGGGAATAACTCTTCTCTATCAATGGCACAAGCAGCATCAGGACCACAGATGCTGCCAAAGGCACCGTGTGCCTGTGGACACGCCGGTCCTCCAGGTTCAGGCGGTGATGCTTCTAGTGTTGCCTCTACTACTGATGGGGCCACACTGTCTCCATCATCTTGGACTCAGATCTAAGTCTGAGATGCAAGCCAGCAGACAAGCCGAGCTACAACATTATACTCTGTGAACAACTGCATCTCACCTCTGACATTGGTCCTTTGGTCTTGAACCAGTTTTTTTCTCTGTCTTAGGTCTTGTGGTCAGTCTGTCTCAGGAGGCTCCCCTGTTCCTCCTACATGACCAGCCCCGCTTCCAGGCTCAGATATATCAGAATCTCAGTGTAAACACAGCTGGGACTCAGGAGCCACATCATTCATGCTTTCCTATGGATCCTGTCCCAAGTGTTTATATTCCACGCTCAGAGAACTCGAGGGGAAAGAGCAGTGCTGCTTTTAATTGTTCATAAATTTTTACCTAGTGTGGGTTGAGCATCTGGATTTGATTGGAGGCCATTTGTCCTAACTTAGCACTGCCTATTAATTTTGTGAAGGATTACTATTGAAATACATAATTTAGTAACTTCAGCTTTTACAAGCTATACCGAGTGCTGTACCATGCAGGGCCAGACTGGTTTATTGCTGTTGAAAAGGAAGTCGTTGATAGTGCTCCCTCCTGTTGCTGTTGATTCATTCTATCCCAGAGCATGTGAAGTTGGAGCAACAAAAGATATTTAATCCTCTCTCCTGATCTCGTTTGAATAGATGTTGTCACTTCATGAAGTAAACAGTGAGGACATTTCATGAATGTCGGTGTATTTTTAATGAGTTTTGATTCTTATGGTGGAATGTATTAATATTTTGCATGCCCTCCCAGGAGATGCAAGAGTCTGAGATGGGACACTAGCTTCAGGTTGTCCAACAGGAACGTGATATCACAGCGTTCAGGGTAGGAGAACCTGATCTTCAGGTCCTCAGGCTTTGAAGACTGGTCTAGGAGGAAGAGGTTGACGGAGGCAGGGGTGGGGGAGGGCAGGTTTCCTGTTCTTCATTTGGTGACAAGGTCTCGAGTTTCATGTGATTTTGGAGGTGCATGAGTCTTTAAAGAATAACAAAAGGAAGGAAGGTAAGTGTGTGGCAGGGTGGGAGAAGAGGGCCTTTCCATTGTTAGCCAAGATTTACCTTCTGCTTTTACTATTTCTCATTCAGAAGGATTGTTTGACTGGGGAGACAGCTCAGCCAGTGATGTGCATTCTGGACAAGCATGACAAACCAGGTTTGACCCTCAGAACCCACACAAAATGCTGGGCGTGGTGGCATGTGCTTATTACAGTCTCAGGTCAGGTGCATCCGTGGGTCTCTGTGGCCAGCTGGCCTAGCCTGCCTGGCAAGTTCCAGTCCAGGGAGAAACTGTTTAATAACACAAGGTGGATAGTTCCTGAGGAAGGGCACCCAAGGCTTTCCTCTGGGCTCTACAAGCCACACACACACACACACACACACACACACACACACACACACACAGGAGAGAGAGAGAGAGAGAGAGAGAGAGAGAGAGAGAGAGAGAGAGAGATTCTGTTTCTCCTTAGAAGACAAGCAGGTATGTAAATAAAAATAATAAAATAAGATAAAACAAACTGGAATACGACAAAACAAACAAATGAACAGAAAAGAGTCAAAGAAAAGCATAAGAAACACATATAGACACAAATACAGACACAGACAGACACACATTTGTGCACACAGGAACCCCATTAAAACACAAGACCAGAAGCCATAATTATATATGCAAAGGATCTGTAAGGTAAAAAGGAAACCTCTGACAAAACATTTGAGACAAAGAACCTCCAAAGATGGCAAAAGATGGCATTGGTCATGTTATGTTGGCTATCTACTGCTGGGCATGGGGCCTGCCCTTAAGACTGGTTTGTATACCTAGTGAACCTCTGCTGGGGAAACCAATTTTTCAGTTTTTGAGTGGTTATCAATTGGAGATAGCTTCTGAGTTAGGGATGGGTGCTTGTGGCCACTTATCCTCTCAACAGTGGGACCCTGTCTGGCATAGACCAGTACAGGGCCTGTGATGCTGCCACAGACTCTATGAGTTCATATGCATGTTGTTCCTGCTGTGCTTAGGAGGCCTTGGTGTCCTCCATCCCTCTGACTCTACACTCTTCCCATCTCTTCTTTTACAGAGTTCCCTGAGCCCTGAGGGGAGGGATTTGATGGAGACATTCCATTTAGGTCTCTCACTCTCTGCACTTGGTCTCGCTGTGGGTCTCTGTGTTTGTTCCCGTCTACGCAGAGGAAGCTTCTCTGATGATGCTGAGCAAGGCTCTGATTTACGAGTGTAGTCGACTGTTCTGAAGAGTCATTTTGCTGTGTTCCTTTAGCAAAGCAGTGGGATTTGGTTTACTGTGGCATCCCTGGCCTATCTAGTCTCAGATCCTTGTCTATCCAGGCAGTGTCAGACATGGGTTCCATCTCATTGAGGGCCTTAAGGCCACTCAGATAGTGAACTGGCTATTCCCACAACTTTTGTGCCACCATTGTCCCAGTGTGTATGAGGGCAGCTCACCACTGTAGACAGAGGGCTCGTTGCTAGGTACCTGTTTACTTTTTTCCTTTGGTAGCCTGCAGAGGACCTTCCAGTACCATATGAGCACTATTCTCCAGGGCTGCAGAATCCAGGTAGGTGCCAGCTCGGCTTCTCCATGTCCAATGGGTTATGCAGACATTCTCTTCACAATGGGGCCTTACTATCAGCTTTTTTGGGAGAAACCAATAGCCTCGGTAATAGCCTAGGTTGTTTGAGTGTTCCCATGGATCCCCTTCGGCCAACAACTTGATTAGATGTAACCCATTCCTTGTAGTGGAAGCTTCGTCTGATGATGAGAGATGTCCAGGTGGGACTCTGTCTCTCCTATTATTTGGAGATTTCATTTAGATCACCTTCATATATGTATATATTTTAGCAAGCTTAAACTGTATTAGGTTTCCAGATGACCTCTCAAATAGCCCGTCGTTTCAGCTGTCCCTCCCTTTCCCCATTTGCCAGTCCTGTTCCAGCCCCATCCTTACTCCTGACCCTATGTATTTGATATTCACATTTTGGTAATTTACTTGCTTCTACAAGTGCATGTTAAACCCGGTAAGGAGTGGCAGCAGATGGCCGTGCACTGACTGGAAGCGCGCTTCTGCCACCTGGTGGTCACTTCGAGGAACTCAAAGGATTTTTCCACAGGAAGAGGGGAAATTTGAGGAATTTCATCTCAAATTTACTTCAACATTGAGAATTTAGCCAAGTACTATACAGATTAACTTTTTGCCTTTGTGAAGGCTTGGGTGCCTTTGATCACTTGGTTGTTTCAATGAGCTCAACGTGGTTGTTTCCGACACGGGAGTCTTGGCAGGCCGCCTTGGTGTAAGCGGGAGACTCACTGCCTCCAGGTTGGGCTCCTCAGTTTGGCAGGGCTGTCCTTCCCACTGATGGAAGGTTTACAGGGAGGAAAAATAGTTCTGTCTCAAATTCTGCCGGGACACATCAGTTGTTTCCAGACTTCCATCTATCCTGTGATTCTCCGAAGGCAGAATGTTAAAGAGAAGCAAACCGTAGTGCACCTGTCCCGGGAAAAGTGCCTCACCTCACAGCTTTATTAAACTAATAAAACTCACTTTATTAAACTAATAAAACAAAATATTGATTTATTGGGATTTATGACTTGAATTTCTTCTTTTAAGCTCCCTGGTCTTCATGTTGAGAAGGACTTGCTTCCAGGGTCACCCACCTGCCCTCCATAACCAGCTGGAGGTTTCTTGGGAGCTTCTGGAAAAACCAGTTTTGCCCAGAAAGTTTCCTGTGGCTCTGTTTGTGGCCAGATCCCAAGGGACTCAGTTGCTCTGCTCTCTTTGAGTGTTGCTTCATTTCGCATGGAGCTCTTCTTACGCCCACTGAGGTCATTCTGACACCAACCCGTACCCTGCAGCGTTAGAGAAAATGTGCGACTGTCTGCTATCCGTCTCACAGCATAAATGCGGCATTTGTGATTGGTTGACAGACTGGCCAATGACAAGAAGAGACCAGGATCCCGCCGCTTTTCATTGGAACAAAGCATCCAAGGCCAAAACATGGCTCTCAAAGAGTGTGAAGTGTTTTCTATCGCGTCTCACTTTTGATACCAGGCCCAAGTTGCTCAGGTATGGCTGTATAGGACAGGCTCTTCTCTATGGGGTCCCTCCCTTGGTGTCCTGTTTGTGGTAAGTAAATTGGTAAATTGTCCCAGAATTCACTGAAGTTAACATAAGCCATGGAGACATTTAACCGAAGCTGTTGAATATTAAAATTTGGTTGTTGTTCTTGGAAGCTAAAATATATCGGTGGCAAGTTTTGAGCCTTTTGGTTTTTCTGACTGTTTTCTCTACCTGGTCTAGTTTAAAAAGCTATTTGTGGTCATATCAGATTAGGCCAGGAGGGATGGGGGTGGGCCTTGGACTTCCAACAGGGCAGGGCACCATGCCCTCTTTCAAGGAAGAAGGGGGAGGGAGGAGGGGTGGGGGGTAGTGGGAGGGGACCGGGAGAAGGGGAAGAAAGGAAAAAATTTTTTTTTATCTTTAATTATGTTCTTGAATGGAAAAAATAAAACAAAACAATGTATGGAAA
>PVIU01005875.1:0-107945 GCA_004026605.1 Ondatra zibethicus
TTGTTAGATCTATAAAAATATATAAATCAATAATCTGTCAGTACAATTGCTCACTGTGTTTTAGGATAGTTTTGCTTCATTTGCATTTGAGATAGTGTCTGGCTATATAGACTGACTTGGAAGGTGCATGCTACTTAGCCCAGGCTGGCCACAAATGCCTGTCCTCTTGCCTCAGCTTCCTAAATACTAGGATTAGAGTATGATGCACAGCAACTGGCTGTACTTTAGCCATAAACAACCAACATGATGCCGCAAAGCTTCTATTTTTATGCTCTAAGTAGGTCATATGTTTTTAATAAGTTGTGAACATTTACAGTGTAAAATTGTCCTTTATGGTCAGAAAAGTTGTTCTTTCAAAGTGCTAAGAGAACTTTTTAAAATTAAAAAAAAGGCCAATGTTTAATTTTGTGGATTTTTTAAAAAAAGCATTGATTTCAAATTTTTATAGGAAAATTTTGATGATTCCACATAGAACTTCTAAAACCTAAAATATAAATTGTGTTCACTAAAGATAGTATTTGCTTTGTTTTGTTGAATGCATGGGAGTATAGTTCAGTGGCAGAGTGGTTGCCCTACATGTACAAAATCCTGGGTCTGATCTCTACCTTTCTAAACAAATGTGACCCACGGAAGGTGTTAAGAGACGGGAAAGAACCCTCTTGAGTGGTGAATAAATGTAGATTCATTAACAACAGCCCACATAAAGTCAGCTGAGAGGTCAAACGCATGTTTAGCCTTTAAATGTAAAATGCAATACATTCCTGGTGGAGCATCTAAAGCATTTGAAAAGTCATTGGTCTGGAAGAAAATGGAACAGTTATTCCAGAACATATTATTAGGTGAGTTCTTAAACAGCAGTGATTCTTTTCTGGCAAAGAGAATTTTTATGTTTTTCCTAAAAACTATCAGAAGTATGACTCTTGCTTTACCTAGTCATTTTTAAGTAAAGCAGGGATGTAAGAAATGTCATTTTAATGTTTTAAATAAATTCAGGGGACATGTCATAACTGAGACAAGTGTAGTTCTCACAGCTTTCCTATGAGAGGGCTTCCATTTCTGATCAGTTTCTCTTCTAGACGGAGGTCAACGGTTCCAACCTCCTAGACTTCCAACCAGCCACTCCGATCTAACCTCAGATTAATCAAAGCACAAAGCATTTCATGTTGACCCAGAATCAACTGCAACTTATAGATTGTATCGCTTGGAACACACACACACACACACACGACACACACGCACACCACCTGGAGACTCAGAAGAACATACTAAAAATGACTACGCAAATGAAAGAAAGAGATTTCTAAGCCCAGTGCAAGCAAACTTCTAGGGCTTTGGTACAGATTTTTTTCCCATCCAGACGTGGAATTCCAATAAATGATTACTATTTCAATCTTCAGATAATAAATATGGAGCCCCCACTAGAAAGTGCTCCACTGTAAGCCATGTGACACAGCAGCTCGCTGACTGGAACGGGGCTGACGGACCGCAGTTGCTATTTCTATCATTCTGTCCCTACAGTAATGTGTTTCATTATTACGCTACTAGAGTGCTTTGCCCTGCGATCCTACAGGGGATTTATCATGACAGCTTGTTTCTTTGAGTTTCTAGCCATAGGGGAGAAAGCTGCGAGACATTGCGGCAGAGGAGCAGGAAGCGGGCGTGCATCTTGTAGATTACAAACCACCTAACAAGGGTGGTCATGAGTCTATTAACAGCTGTTTTTTTTTTTTAAAGGGTTCGTTACCAAGGTCCAGGAAGAAGAATTAGACGAGCTCTTTAGTTTACATTTCTAGCGGACTCTCTGGTAGCTGACAAAGGTTTTAAAGGGTTCATAAACAGAAAGAATGAACCAGAAGCACAATGGAGGGAGATAGTAAGTTGAGTTCTTTTGTTTTACAATGTGATTAGCATAAGACAATCCGGAAAATGGAGCAGGTTAACTAGGCCTTTGTACTGTGATGCCTTGTGACATCAGAGGATAAAACCTGTAAAGAAAACGTTATTACAATAAATACAGAAGCGAATGTGATGGTGTCTGCGCGTGCGCTCTCTCTCTGTCTCTCTCTTTTTCTGTCTCTCTGTCTCTCTCTCTCTCCTGGTTTTTAAATTTAGCAATAGGTAGGTGTCAGAACACGGTCCAAGGATGGAGTCCTGTGAGAGTCCTGAGTGCTTGTGAGGAAACTCCAAGAAAACAAAGACTCTTGTGAGCTCAGCTCCTTCAAAACACAGAACTGTTCTTGGAATGTGCTTTCAGGCTCCTCCCAGGTGTAGCAGATAGGCGTTAGCGTGCCTCAGCTGTTGCTATTCATGTGCCTCTATGGAAAATCATGTTTTTTCCACACACAGCTTGTCCTTGTGATTGTATACTTTACTCAGGGGACTCTTCTTAACCCTCAGAGTATAAATTGTCTGATGCTCCGAATAAAGCTGGCTATTGCACAACCCTTTGGCCTGCCTCATTTTAGACCTCACTCTCCCAGGCTCACACTGACAACTAGAGTGGTAAATAGGTTCATTAGTTATCTTTTGAAACATAAAAGAAACCACCATAATTGAGATGATTAGGTGATACATATAAAGTAAGTTCCTTAAATAAAGTTATTGTTTAAATTAAGTTCAATAGAATACACTTTCACATATACTTTTATCTTTATCCCAGGTTGAGTGTTAACAAAAATGAAGAAATTGGGAACTTAATCCATTTTGACATGACCTATATCCCATCCACATGCATATTTGTGAATATACATGACCTAATCAGGTTCAGTCATCTCCCATGAGCAGACACCTCATTATACAATCATTAGTAAGGAATTGTTAAATTCTGCTGGTACACTTTGAAGTCGGTTGTTAATACTAGCATGAGAAAGGATTACTATGAATATAACAAATCCTCTAGACATCTGACTGAAAGTTACTGACTCTGAATATATTATGCTAAAATAAACGTGGGCATATCTAAAGCCAAGTCTTGACTGTTAAAACATTTGGAGTCAAAGTGTGAGCGGATCGTGCCATTAGCACTGCACGTGAATGTTTGGTTTGTTCCTGGGAAGACTGAAAGAGTAACATTAGCTTGTACCTAATGTTATTGCATCATGATGCAAATGGCAATGGTCATACCACAGTCACCCACAGGACAGAGGAGAAGCAGCACAGCAGAAAGGAGACCTCTTCACTTGACCCAGAAACAGTGTGTAAAGGGATGAGACAGCCTGGAGTAAGGACCACACACACCCAGCCCTGAGCACTGCCGCTAACCATGTAGTCACCGACAGAGGACTTAGATTTGCAGTCGGGCTGGGTGAGTGCCATAGGCAGAGGGTCCTGAACCCTTCAACTTGAAGCTATTAGAAAATTCTCTGGGAAGCAACAGGAAGGAACTAAATATTGGCTAGCCGGATGATGTCCTCAAGAAAGCCATGTGCTACAAAAACTAACAGGGCGGCAAGATAAGTTATGAGTCTTCCCTAGAAGCCAAGGCACGTGGTGAGGGCAAAATAAAGGTACTGAAGGTAATATTCAACAAAGCGAGTCAAAATGGTAGGTTTAGATGGGGGGGTGCAAATCAGCATAGTCAAAAGGCAACAGGCCGTCTCCAAATTAGAGCCTTGTAGCGTTAAAATAAAATGTTGATACTATGTGAACACACCAGTAAGTCCAACAAGACTTCCCTGTTATCTGCACAAACATCAGGTGTCAGTCTTGGAAGCAGTAAGAGAACACTGGCATGTTAATACCAATTAAATCCCCTGCAGAGCATGGAGCTTTTTGTAAGACGAGAGGCACCAGCCTTTAGAGTAAAAAAAATGCATCTGTTAGGAGAACACTATTTTTATTTATTTATTTATTTTATTTGGCATATAGAGAAACTGGAGGTCAGTTTCATGAATACAGTTATGAATTTCTACCCACTGAGTGGTATGAATATTTTAGCCAGTATATAGCAGCAAATCCTAAAACTGAGGCCAGATCAACTGAGATTCCATATTTCTTCCTCCTGCTAATTGTAATCCATGAAATCTTTTCAGATTTTTCCACCAACACATGGTACCCTGATTCAGAATTTCCACTAGGAATATCAATTTGAGCCATCTTTGAAATAAGGAAACAGCAGAATCCTGGCTAGGAAACCAGACTCCATATACCTTGCTGTTGTTAAGTTTTACAGAATTGTATGCCTGTATTCTGCAAGATGGAAGGACTGTCTGGAACTCTGTGTTACCTGCAAACGCCATGATTCTTGGATAAACAAAGGTCATTTCGGCTAAACAAGCACACTTGCTGTCTAGAGTGGCAGATAACAAGCGTGGTTGTAAGAGTAGTAACCTACGCAAATGCCAGTTCAGTTTGCTGACCTTCTGGCCAATGGGCACGTGTTTCATTCTACAGGCATAATAGTGATCGCCAGGGCCTGAGGAAGGTGGTGCAGCAGAGTGCAGTAGCGAGAAAGCCAGTCAGGGCTCACAATGCCCTTGGAGTTTCAGAACTGTGGCCGGAAGTAGGGTGTGGTAATGGACAGAAGCAATTATGCTGCGCTTCCCGTGGGCTCGGCTAACCCCTTGGACTGATGGCTGCAGCTGAGAAATTCCAAAGGGATTGAGGAGGGGAAGTGCTCAGGCTATGATTGCAGGCACACAAATCCCTCTGGAGCCCCAATCATTCCCCCTGGGTATACGCAACCATGAAGCCCAGTTGTTTGATCTTACGACACACTCTGCTCCCTCGTGGAGAAATGGGAGGCTCCGAGGAAGTAAGGATGCTTGGATTCAGTTGTGTCACAAGTTGTAATGAGCAACAGTTAGCCTTTGGTCAGAAGTTATAATCGGATGGGGCAACTTCGTGTTCTAGAACAATGTAAACAAGTGTCTTCTACATGCATTTTGTTGTGTTTATAGTGCTATGAAATATTGCTGCAGTAACCCAATAATACCAAACGGCTAATAATGTCCTTACATGCTTTCTCAATGTGTGTTCACATATAGGAATAAACTCCATTAATTCTATCCCAACACTCCTATTAGTAAAAATTTGGTTATTATAAAATAACCAAACACTGAACACTAATTAGAAGAAACCGGGTCCAGATAACTATTAAATAACTTCTGTCTTCATTTAAAGACTCTCCAGTTTGGCCACCGGGAGTAGATGTTGAACTATGATTGACAAGGCATTCTTTCAGATGTCAGTAGTCACCATTTGGTAGGATCTTTTCATTATTATTATTTCATAGCAGCAATCAATGATGAAATGTGATTTGATCGGATTAAAAGTAGTAAATAGCCACCCTTCGTAGTGTTGGGTGTAGTGCTGAATCTGCGTGCGCTGTCAGTCATGTCAACCCAGAGCCTGGAGCTGAGCAGAATCCTATCAAAGCCTTCTTTGCATGTTCCACCTGCCTGAGGGTGCTGCACAGGTCACCTGATGTTAGCCCCAGTGACAGCTGCAGAAACTTACTCAGTGAAGTTAAAATAAGCAGCGACCTAGAACTGTAGTGATAGAAATGTCTGGATGTCTCTCTCTTTGTCTCTCCATCTCTGTCTCTCTTTGTGGTGTGTGCATATGCACACATGTATAAGGTACACATGCATGCGCATGCATGTAAGTATAGAGACCAAAGGCCAACCTTAATATCACTTCTCAAGAGGCATCTGCCTTGTTTTGGGAAACATGGTTTCTCATTTGCCTGGCGTTCACCAACCAGGCTAGACTACCGAGTGCCACCCATCCCACCTGTCTCTGCCTTCAGCTCTGGCATTACGGAGCACATAATACCGCCGCATGCAGCTCTTCTTGACACGTTCTAATCCCCATGCTTACACAGCAAGCACTTTACTGCCTGAACACTCATGTTTAAAAATGGAGTAAATGAAGACCAAACCCAGAGCTGTCTGTCACAAAGTCAGCCCTAAAGCACTGGTTGCTAGGCAGTTTGAGGATACACTATCACCTAGTATATTGACCATAGTTGCCATTTTCCTGGAGACTGCTGGATCTCTACACAAAACAAGCACTAAAAGGAGTGTTTAGCCCATCAAAGCATTTCTGAAACTCCCAACCCTCAGCCTATCTGAAGTATGACATCTATGATCTACTAGTGCCTATAACATACCACTTGGTAAAAATTCAGAATAGCACCGCCCCCATTCCTACAATCAGTGGAGTTCTCGTAACACCGTACTGTAGTTACTTATCTATAGGTCTGTCTCCGTCTACTGTTCTCACACACTTGAGGACAAGGAGCCCACCAGATTTATTTCTGAGCCCTAGAGTCAAGGGAAATGATAGCACATTGATGGTCTGTGAATCTGTGTCTATGAAAGGATGAGTTTAAAACTGGATCTAATTTCATTGTGTCACTTTGAAGTTCTCATTGTTGCTTTTATTCCTATACAGTGTTTGTGAAATCTTCTCCAGATTCCCCTGCACACAGGTGTGGCCTGCCACATAGAAACCCAGGGGCATGGAACTCCCAACCCCAACAGGACTCTGGCATCTGAGCTCTTATCTTCCTCTTGCCACTTGCCTGCAGAATAAGGTACAAGGTCACACGAGACCACCCTATCGGCACAAAAACACTAACGGCAAAAGAAGTTTTGGGGCCCTGGTGTGATTCTGTACACCTTTAATCCCAGCACTCAGGAGGCAGAAGCAGGTGGATCTCTTTGCATATGAGACGAGACCAGCCTGGTCCACCAAGGGAGTTTCTTGATAGCCTGGACTACGTAGTATAACCTTGTCAAAAACGAAAAAAAAAAAAAAACAACAAAAAAAGCTTCTTCACCTGGCTCACTATAGTAACCGTCTTTAGAATGTGTGCTTTTCAAATGTCCACACCTTTTGAGCACATGCAGTCAATGAGAGGAGAGCCCATCTCCCCCACCCAGTCCCCTACCATACCAGCTTTGATTGGGAATCTTTCAGTTCAAACATAATACAAGTCTTTGGGTTTTAGAGAAAAAAAAAAGGTGAAAATATTTTTATCCTTACAGCATTCTAAAATTAGAACACGACGGAGGTTCTTTCCCCCAGTGGACAGTTCTCTTGCCAGAAAGGAACTTCTATTTGGTTTCACTGATGGCCATTTAGGACATGGGGAAGCACAGTAGAATAGTTTCTTTACAGGAGAATGTATTCTTCATGTTCCAGGGCAAAGTTGTTATTTTCTTTTCCAGGGAGTAGTTTGTGCGCTGTGTTTAGGCCACACATGAAAGTAATCTGGTCCCCGTGAGACTGCCTTTGGCGGATGCTGCTTGTTTGGAAGCCAAGATTATGGTAATGATTTAAGAAGGGAAAGAAGCAAAGGGGAATAGAAGGAAGAGATGGAAGAAAGAGGATTAGGGAGGTGAAAACTTTCCCCAGTTCAGCTCAAGAGAAACTGCATTTAGGAAAACTGAGAGGAGCGGCCAGTCTCAAAGCCAAAGGCCCTGGGGTAGAGGAGCCGACATTGAGTATGCTTTAGCTGGATGGACAAAAGGAACACCAAACTCAAAACCTGTGCTTCCAAGTTCATGTCCCACTCTCCCACTCAACACCCAGAGACCTACGGGGACTTGTCCCACAGCTTTTGGTGGCTCCCCAAGGCCAGCTGTGGAGGACTTCAGTAGCTTGGACGCAGGCCAGCACAGCAAGCCCCATGCTGGATTTGGGAAACTAATCCCCTCCATTATTGCTTTTTCACAGGTGGACACCTGCCCTTTTCCTCTCCCAAAGCCTGATGACATACTAAAGGCCTCCCAAACTCAATAGTGCCTTCGGATCACTGCATCTGAAAGAAGATAAATGCGAAGCGCCGGGAATGAGTAAGCAGGATATTTAGTCTAGGGAACCAGCACTCGCAACAGATTGATCATTTGTGACAGGCCAGCTAGAAGGGCGGGTGGAGGTGGGGTGGGGAAAAACAAATGTAAAATTTTAAAAGTTATCAAATTGTCAGAAACAAGTTAACTTCTAATTCTGCTGTGGTGAACCAGATACCTTCCTATGCATAACTGGAGATTTTTTTAAAAATAAACTTCTCATGAGCTCAATGGGCGCCTATTGGGCTACTGTCTAATCCCAACTCCATCAGCTATGTGATTCCTTCTAAATGTGGTTCATCTGAGTCTCAGCTTGCTCATCCAGAGACACGGGCCACCCGGTCTTCCTAATTGATCTTATATAAGCACAGGCTACAGATGATGAGAAAACCAATAATGAGGTTGTATTTTGACATAACTGACTCCTGGTAAGAGGAAGCCATTTACAGTGCACAGTGAGATTATATATGAGAAGCAGGGGCTGTGGCTAACTGCTCAAGACATAGTAATCCCTTCCCTTGATACTTTAACTGCCCTAAGAATATTTCAATACTAAAATTTCATTTTTTTTATATTCTCCAGAAAATCGACAAACATCCAAAAGGGGGGGGGCTATTTAAAGCGAACAGTACTTAGTTACTTGTGAAATTTGGTTGTCTTTCATGCCAACTTTAGATTGTTTACTCAAGTCAGAGCATCTGGGGCTCAATCAACGAAGGGCGTCCCAGGAGCTGAGCCTGCTGAAGTCCAAAGATGAATGTCAGAGCACACGTGTGACATGAGTGACAAGGAAATGGAGCTGAAGGGGAAGCAGAACATTTACTGCAATCAAGAAGAGCAGGCTGAGCTGCGTGGAATGAGAAGCGTGTAGCTCCCTATCCTTTCCTCTGGGACACACACGAGACGCCTGGAAGGGCGTGGGCTGGGAGCTCTGGAGATGGCGGGCTTCTGAAGATTTGAAAACACATTTTCATTTATTTGCCTCGTGAACAGACCTATGCAACTTACCTGAAACAGATAAACATCAACGGGTTCATACTTAAAGAAAAAATGAGGTAACTATATCATAGAAAATTTAGGAAATTCAAAGAAGGAATGGGATAGGAATGCTTCACTTCTCCAACCTGGGCATTATTGACATGGGTGTATTTTGACAGCCACATGTGATAAGCTTGCTTTACATGTGTGACACGGTAATCCTTTAACTTCTCTCGCCCTCAGCATCCTCATCGCTCATCATTTAGTCCCTTTTACTCTTACTTAGTTGCTATCCTCAACCACACTTGGTTAAGTAGATATTTCTTCTTAGAATGAATTAATAATCCTCATACATTTTACTCTTGAACGTCTTGTTGACCACACAGTTGATGACAGTTAATGATATATTAATGTTCCCAGGCATGCCGAGGTTTTTTTTTATGCTATGATCTGATTCCTTGGGGGGTGGAGAATAAAACAGGTGACAACAGAGCTAAAGATGGCCAATGTCCTGTTTTGTGAGAACTGACACACATGACCCTAATTGTTTTGCAAAACATGTACACGAACTAACTTGCTGCTAGAAGTGCTAAGATTTCTAGTCCTGGTATGTATGCCAGCATGTGGTTATCTCATTCATTTTGATGCTTTTAGTTACCAGAGCAAAGAAGTTACCTCACTCTACCTGCTATTTCTTCAAGCAGGACTCCAATTTACAGATCTCCTCCCTGCAGGCAGCCTCGGCTTCCCTCTTTCCCGCAGGGTGCGTCCCAAGAGCAATGAGCAGTCTTTCTGTCCTTTTGGCTGGCATTTGAAGTCATTCTTATCACTAAGGCTTTTTTTTTCCTGAGTGGAATATAGCCCAGACAGATCCCAGAAGTCCCAGATGGCGGGACTTCATGCTTTCTGCCATTACAGGATCAACATGGGTCTCTCTAGTCTAGTGACTGGTAGTGATTTCACCATGGCTGTCCTTTCTGAGGTCTGTACTACAGATTCACTCACATTCTCAGCTTGCAGGCCCTTCTGCATGCTTTGTTCCCCTTCTTCCTAAAACCTTTGAAGACTCTGAAATGACAAACACCATGACCACTGCACATCCCCAACCTCACCAAGATGTCTTATTTCTCAATACTTGATGTCGCAATCAGCACTACAGCTGCCAAGCTATTCCTTGGCCAGATGTGCTCCATTAGTTGCATAACTCTATAGGGGGCCCACATAAAGCTTCAGCCTGCTCAGCACTACCCCCACCACAGGCTGCCCTAAGGCAGCAACACAGGGTGAGATTCAATGGCTTATTCTCCACTTCCTCTATGTTCTAAGGCTGGTACCTGCAAACAGGTTTTATCAGCTGGAGGTTTTCTCTGATGACAGACTGGGGTCGGGGTAAGGTAGAGGGAGAAGAGAGAAGAGGGGATCAGAGGAGAAGAGCAGAGAGGAGAAAGGGACAAGAGAGAGGGGGAGGGCAAGGCAGACAGGGGCTGGAGAAGGGGGAGAAACCAACTGACCTACTAAGACCTTGTTCTCTTGCCTAGGAAGAAATAAGCTCCTTTAATACTATCTAACTCCTATATGCCATTTCTCCATTTAAATCACTGTAGGGTTTGGAAAGACCAGACATAAGCTCCATGATGGGGATCAAGAGGAATAGCGCATCATTAGAACCATCGGGAGGAATATAAGTTCATCTTCTGAGCAGGCTGCTCCACTTGGTGAACACTGGCTCAAAAAGAACAACGCTTAGTTCAGCAGATCTCCTTTAATAAGTGCCCCCTTGGACTGCGGCTTCATAGTACAGCATTTCACTGCTGATTGCCAGAGAGAAAGAGGGTTGAGCACTGAACTGCAACAGAATGCATCCTTTACACAACACTGCCGCATTTTCTGTCTGTGTGGTCCAGATGATCGGTGTGCCTCTGCTCCTTCTAGCAGTAACTTATAGAGGTTAAGATGCTATCACAACTTTCCTGGTTGCTTTCCCTAGAGGCTGGGAACATGCCATTCTTCAGTGTCTTCTCACAGATTACATCTTCAAGAGCCTATTATTTTGCTGTTCACCTCTTGGATCTACCAGTTTTTCAGTGTTATTCCCATGACAGCAATAACTACACCTGAAAATAGTACTTAATAAAAAGAAACAAAAACAAAAGATGTAAATCCCCTCCCCCAAAGTGAATTCATACATTGTTACACAGAATTGCTCCTTGAAGCAACTTGCTAAGATGGTAATATCTCATGAACTTTTGCACATATGTATCCATGACAAAGAAACACAGGATACAGAAAATACACTGTCATGAAGATGGATGATTGAGAGTCCTAGTGACAGAGAAGGACCTTCTTTGTAGTCATAGTACTGTTCAGATGTCAATAGCATCCCACAGTAACAGGGCAGGACCACCACAGCACAGAAGCCATTCATAATCCACTGGATTTCAACTCACTGCCTTCTGCTATCTATTGTGAACGTCACAACTCCCTAGAACAGAGTATCACTGCGAGTTTCATTATTGGTTCCTTACAATGTAATTTTCAAGAGACTGGCTCACACCCTGAGTGATTACAATAAAATACATACTGAGTTAGTGGTCTGGATATAATTTAAAATGGGAAACATTTTAGACTCAGGTATACTTGCAAACAAACAAAGAAATTGAAATGATTTCATAAATTTTGGATTATAGAAAAGATGTGACCAGAATGATGTTTGATGGAAAAAGTGAGATTACTGTTATGTAATCTAAAAAGAATAATAAATACAGAAAAGAAAAAATAAAACTTTAGTTTTCAGTTGCTAGATCTCTATAGTCGTGAAAAAGCACATACTTTCAGGTTATGGTTCCCATCAAGATTTTCAATAATATTAATAAAATGTAACTCCAAAGGAAAAAAGGAAGTAAAATAGGTAATAAAATACATTAAGAATTTGATTATAGATTTCATTTTCTGTGTATATTTTCACCCTCCACATAATCCATCCAGACTCAGTCAGTGGGACAAAGTGCTGCTTACATAGTCACTTGAAGCCCAGACAACTGCCAAAACATTGTGTTTTGACTGACAATGTAAAACTTAAATATTTAAGCATTCATAATAAACATGTCTATACTCTAAACATCTCTCTGCATTGCCAAGGGTTGCATGGATTTGATTTTTCAGGTGTTTGAAACTGTGTAAACAGCGTCTGTTTTGGACTGCACAATACAAGTCTGACTGTCCGCAAGAGAAAGAGAATGTGCTTTCTTGCTGCACCGTCAATTTTCCTTAACCACTGGAACCTATTGTGGGGACCAGGCCGTGTCCTGCCCTAAGTTACTCCATATGCTGTAAACAGTGACTCTTCAGCTGCCTACTCCTGAGAAAGGCCACCTTACAACTCCACTTAGGACATAGAAGATGATACTGCGTCTTGGTGGACATGTGAACACCATCATGTGTCTAGAATCCCTCACAAGGCACTGACCATTAAAAAAATTGCCAAAAATAAGACGGTGCCACCCTGCAAGTTCATCACAGTAAACTGGTACTGTCCCAGCACTTGGGCATATTGAAACCATGGCAGGAAAAACCAAGCCTAAGAACCTAGACCTACCAGATCGACAAGAACACAATCCTCCTTCACTTGGCCACAATGGAGAGAGACACCTAACATTGCTTTGGTGACAGGCCCACCCACCTGTCATCTGAGCACCAGGTGTGCAGGTCAAGGAATAGAACTGGCTGAGGAGTCCCAACTCTTCCAGAGCATCAGCTCGGCTGGGCCTCACGATGGGTACAGGTGACTGGGATTGTCATCTGTGGGGTCATTTGTTCCCTAGGACCAGCCCCCACTGCGCCTTGCTTCTTTGCTCAACTCTGACCCCACAGCCGGTAGTGGTGGCGGCAGCAGGTGGTGTTTCCAGCACACTCTCATCTTGGGGTCATTGCTATATTCCCTCAAAGATTCTTGTATCCCTATCAATTTCCTTAGCGTCTATCTCTCTATCTCTTTGAGACTTCTTGAACTCCACCGGGGCCTTCTTAACCCTTCTTAGCCATCCTGTAACACACATAGAGATAGCCCCACATGTATAGATACATTTATGTGATGTGTAAAGTATGATCTGAGCATTAATATTTGTAACCAAGATTGGAACAAAAGATGCTGAATTTGCCTTGACTATCAAGGAAAGACAGACTACTTGGCAAAGTGCTGTCAGCTAATGGCTGTACCTTGTGACTTTATTGTTATTCGAAAAATTCTAGTATTGTGGGAAGACAACTGTGTTCATCTATGTTTCTGGCATAGCACACTTTGGCTATTTATTGATTCATTAGTTAATTTAGCATTTATTGAGTGCTTATTATGCACCTAGCCCTGTTGTTTAGCAAAGCCATGAGCGACTGATAAAGATACCTATCATATCATTACATATCATTTATGTAAGAATGCCAGTTACGTTAACAAGCAAGGTGTAAGGGCCTGCAGTGATCGCTGGTCCTAGAGCACGTAGGTCATTCGGTAAATAATTGTGTTCCGCACACAATAAATGTTCATGAGCTAAGTGAAAAGGAAAATTAGATAGGAAGCATTAAAGTCATGTGAGGAGAACCCCTCACAAACAGTGAAACTGGCAGGGCAAGCCTTCAGTGCCAGCGCTCAAGGCAGTGGCATGCGGAACACTGACGTCAAGGCTCGTGTGGTCTACCAAGCGAGACCAAGCTTCACAAGAAAACTAAATCTTAGAAGAGTCAAGTAGTAGGGGATGAGAGGTTGTTGGAGATGTAAACTCACTGCATGCAGGGCCAAGCAGTTGCTCAAGTGAACTTGGTAAAAGCGACCAGATTGTGGTACCCCTTTCCTGGCCTGTAAACTACCAGTTTGTGGGACCCCTTTCCTGGCCTGTATTTCTATAATGCTAAGGAAAGCAGAACAGCCCCCATCTCTTATGCATCTTTCCACAAACAGCCCCCCGATCCTATTTTGGAATGAAAAAAACAAGAGTATGGTTAATACCTCAGCCAATGTTGACTACTGTGTTGACCAGTCACTGTGCCCAGAGGCGGCCTGAGAGTTTTAAATAGAGGTAGGTCTGTGTTAGACTCCCAGATGCACACCAGCCTCCACTGCTTCAGACACAGAACAATGGGCAGCCTTGATACACACTGTCAACTGTATAAAGGGCAAGAATGCAACCATCTTACAACGGAAATGGACAAAAAGGCGAACTCCCTCAAGCATTTTCAAACTGTGTCACAATCAATCCTGTTGAAAGCTGAGCTAAGAGCAAGTGCTGAAGGACGACCAAGAAGAAAAAGCAAAGCGTGCAATGTGAGAGATCTTTGACGAACTCTACAGGGGCAGCCTCCCCACCCACTATGCCAAAGGTGACAAAAAAATTTAGTTCACATTCATAGAAGTTAGACAGATGTGTAGCCAATTCTTTGGTCATCACCTTTGAAGGCTCATTCTGGACAGCAAGAGAATGGGGTGGTGGTGGGGGGGGAGTCTGCTCATAGCAGTGTGGGTGGTTTCTGCTCAGCTCTTCTCTCCTTGGATGATCCTGGGATGTCACCATTCCCAGGGTCCATCCACATTGCATCTTGCCTAATTTATCTCTTAAACTTTTACAGCTTTTAGTTCATCCATCAACTTTCTTGTGCTTTTCCTGGGCTGCCTTCAAAAGGGGGACCCCCACATTGTGATGATACCCTTCACAACTCATTTCAGATACTGTGTTGGGGGTCTTGGCTTTGCTTTGTTGTTCAAAGAAGAATGAGAGTTTGGAACTATTTAAAAGTAGCCCCTAATAGTTACGATTCTTCTTCCTGTCACCACAGGGCAGTTTTATCAGCCAAGCTCATTTGGGGAGTTTTAATATAATTTATGTAATTTTAAAAATTATCACTATTTATATTCATCAGATGTGCTCAAATCTGCATTTTTCTTTAACTAAATGAAATTAAAGACTCAAAGAATTTGCACTAGCATAATAGTCATGCAGGGTTCTCTGAATTTTATTTTAAAAACCCAATAGAGCATGTTTTGGAAAATATTCAACATAAAGCTATATTTTTTGTTCTTCCTAGTATCAGATTAAAAATCTACAATCAACTCACATGCAATTAATGAAAATAATGTGGCATATATGCACAAAAGAGTATGGCTTAGTCATCAAAAAGAATGACTTCTTGTCATTTGCAACAACATGGATAGAGGTGGAGGATTTATGCTCAAAGAATTAATCCGGGCATAAAAAGAAGTACCACGTGTTCTCATTCATTTGTGTAATTTAAAGAAGCAGACAGCAGAATAGTAGTTATCATAGAAGGGAGAGTGAGGAAGAAAAGGTAGGGAAAGGTTGGCTCTTGAGTAGTTAGAGTCGGTCAGAGAAAAGTTCTGCTCCATCATTGGGGGGTTGATGATACAGAAGGGCAATATACCACAGTTCTTAGAAGAGCTGAAAGAAAGGGGAGTTTCAATGTTTTCACCATGATAATTCATGTCTGAGGAAAAGAATTAACAAGCCTGATTTCAATATCACTGTCGTCATCGATAAAACATCACAGGGTACCCAATAAACATACGCACAATGTGTTGATTTCAAAAATAAGTAAGCTAGGACTGAAGATATAAGGACCTGAGTTCAGATCCCCAGAACCCATGTAAAAGCCAGACAAGGTAGAAAGCATCTGTCATCCCAGGTCAGGGACAAGACGCTCCCAGGGCTCAGTGGTTAGCCAGTAGCTGATCTGAGAGCCTTAGGTTTAGTGGAAGTTCTTGTCTCAAAAACTAAAGTGGATCACTACAGAGGAAGGCATCCATAAGCACAAGCACAGGCATATGTGCCTACTTACATATTCATACACTGTGTGTGTGTGTGTGTGTGTGTGTGTGTGTGTGTTTGTGTGTGTGTGTGTGTGTGTGTGTGTTGACACCCTAGGGAGCTTCTGCAACATGAGTTTTGTTTCTGCTTGTTACAGGGCACCCAAGTGCTAAGAGCAAGGAGGAGGGGACACATGTTTTCACTGGCTAGCTGACTGAGTCTTGTGGTCTAGAAGAATCTTAGCATTTCAGCCCAGTCGCCTGGAAACAACAGATTGATGGTGCAGGCTACAGGGCTTTCTTGGGAGGCCAAGGGAAGGCTCATGTCAGACAGGATAGCTCATCCTGAAATACAATTTCACAATAATCCCAAGATTCAGACTGAACTAAAGCAAAGCCTTACAATCTTTTAGGTGGATTTTCTTCTACTCAAGTGTTTTCATTAGTTCTTGGTGTCCAGACAGCATTTCCCAGGAGGATGGCTGAATGCTGCCATTGTTCTGTTGAAGAACATGCTCCCCCATTCACTACTAGCTACTCTGACCACACAACTCAAAACCTTCTTAAGCTTACTTGGTCAATCTCTTTGAATTGGTTCATATGTTCTCTCACTCATTTTATAAAATAAAAGTTCCCTTTCTAGGATAGCAATATGCTAAACACTGTGGAGGGGAAGGTAAAAGTTAACATGGTGTCCTTACCCATGGGACTTCAGCACGCAGACAGAAAAACATAAACAACCTGCTGGAGCAGAGGGGGATGGGGGGGTGGGATGGAGGTACAACCAGCTCAAGCCCAAGGAGCTGAGAAGTGCATGTGTCCACAGTTAGACCCTGGCTTACAGGAGCAGCAGCTAGGTAAAGGCTATGTCACTTCACTGAATAATAATAGGTTCATAATAGAAGAAGAAAGTATTTGATTTGCTTAGAGCAGAGTTTTCCAGGGTTTTAAAAGTGATATGCTAATTTTTGCTTCACACATTTCCAATGTTTCTAAAAATCTTTTTGTTGTTGTTGTTGTTGTTTAATAGTAAAACAACTTTTTATTTGTTAATGTCACAGAAGAAATTTAAGCAAGTTACACTATCTTAAAAAACACAACTAGCCAGTTGAAGAGAACCCTTCCCCTTCCCCTGCCCTAACCCTGCCTGTCTCATCCCCTCAGGAACCAGGAATTTAAGAGAAGTAGTTGAACAGACAACAGGTCTGTGGAACACCTCCAGCCAGATCCAGAGTGCTTATGCAATGACTAGATTACTATTGCCTTTTATAAAAATGTTTCTTCTCTTTTATATTTAAAAACATTTGTAATCTTGATCACTTATTACAAAAAAAATTTCATACAAAATCCAATATATTGGAAAAAATTGCTTTCCCCTATCCTGAATAGCACCATTTTATATATAGCAGAAACTGATCAAGAGCAGACTGCCCACCTAGACAGAGCAGTCTTCAAATTATGCCTGGACACACAGTGGTATACTTCCTTTCCCTTCCCTTCTTAAAAGAACTTTAAAAAAAAAAAAACCATACACACATAGAAAAAAAATGCCTCAAACTAAAAATCTTAAGAAGTTGAAATGAGTTTAAGTAAATGATGTTTTCGGAGGTTTACCCCATCTGTTGAGATTAGAGACTATAGAAGCAACACTAAACCGGAGTCAATGACCAGGAAATCAAACTCAGATTACAAATATGCTAGACATGGGCCTCTACAGGAATCACCATGTCTCTGGTCAGTACTGCCTGTTTATCATACACAGTGAACGGTTTATTCCAGAAAATGGCCCTGGGCCAGCTTCTGTACACTGTCATCCCAAGATTGTGCTTGCTACTGTCAGCATCAACACTACAGAAACAGCTCACACCTATATTTCAAATGCTGCAGGCCAAGCACGGTTGCACACAAATCTTTAGCCACACACAGTGCTGGTGCTATTTTACAGATAAGAACTGGAAACTTCAGTGTCTGAGATTCTTTCTTCTATCTCTTGTATTCTGTTGGTTATACTTGTCTCTGCAGTTCCTGCTCGTTTACCCAGATTTTTTATCTCCAGCCTTCCCTCAGTTTGTGTTTTCTTCATTGCCTCCATTTCAGTTTTTAAGTCTTGAACTGTTTCCATTACCTGATTGCTTTTTCTTGGTTTTCTAGGGTATCTTTGAGGAATTTATTCATTTCTTCTAACTCTTCTGCATGTATTAGCTTTTTGGGAATCTAGTCTATATGGATGCACACCTTCCTAGGCCAGGATGGAGGGGGAAGGGCCTTGGGCTTCCCACAGGACAGGGTACCCTGCCCCCTCTTAAGGAAGCAGGGGGAGGGAGGAGGGTTAGTGAGGGAGTGGGAGGGGACTGGGAGAAGGGGAGGAAGTGTAAATTTTTTTGAATGAAAAATAAAAGAATATAAAAAGAAGAACTTGAAACTTAGAAAAGATAAATATCTCATTCTTTAACTTTTATTTTGTGTATGAGTGTTATATCTGCCTTTCACCTACATGCCAGGGAGTCCACAGAAGCCAGAAGAAGATATCAGGTGCCCTAGGACTACAGACACAGAAGGGTGGGAGCTTCCCTGTGAGTGCCGGAACCCAGCAGGTGAAGCCCTTGCTATAGAAGCAAAGCATTTGTGTTCAAACCATCAGCACCCATGTAAGAAGTCAGGTGTGGCAGGGAGCTCCTATAATCCCAGAACAAGAAGCCCAAGTATCCTGGAGGATCCCTGACCAATCTGTGAGTTCCAGGTTCAGCAAGAGATCTTTCCTCAAAAAACATGGTGGAGGGCTACAGAGACACCAGAGCTCGACCTCTGGCCTTTACACGTGCATGTGCACACCTGTGCATGCGCACACCCATACACGCCCACACCCATGCATGCCCACACACATACACAAAATAAGAAAGTAAATAAATGAATATATCAGTAAAATACATTTCTGGAACAGTTGTCCCCAATTGAAAAACTGTTAAGCTTCTATACAAGAACAAGGGCTCAAATCACTGCAAGCCTAGGAGAGCCAACCCCAGTTGTTTTCCAAACTCTATCCCATTTTCCTCACTCAAGTAAACCAATCCTATAGGGTTTTTAAAATAGAATATTCCTTGAACTTAGAGTAAGGACATCATTGGATCAGCTGTGATTTTTTTCTTTTTCTTTTTGAGACAGAGTTTCTCTGTGTTACAATCCTGGCTGTCCTGTAACTTGCTTTGTAGACCAGACTGGCCTCGAACTCACCAAGATCCATCTACCTTTGCCTCCTGGGTACTGGGATTAAAGGTACACTACCAGCTGTCACCTTCAACTGTGATGTTTACGTGACTATGAAGCTGGTGAACATAGGATTCCAGAGATTCTATTCTATTTTGCAGGGGGAGGGGGAGCTCCTCTATGTTTTATGTTCTTTATGTATCTCACACTCAAGTAGCTTTCATTAAGTTCCCTTCTTTCACAATTATGCCTATGAGTATTACCTAGTATAGCCCTTCCTGTGGATCCTCAGTGAAACTGAGTCATTTTCTCTCTCACCTGGAATTGTGGCAA
The DNA here is from genome assembly GCA_004026605.1 of Ondatra zibethicus. Lineage (NCBI taxonomy): Eukaryota > Metazoa > Chordata > Mammalia > Rodentia > Cricetidae > Ondatra > Ondatra zibethicus. The sequence goes on from PVIU01005875.1 coordinate 19,123, forward strand.
CAGATTTTCTTAATTCTGAACTTGTACTATGCCAAGTATTGTGTGTGAAACATGGTTCATCTCATTCAGTTCGTATTAATTCCCTGAGCTAAGTAGCTCTGCTCCGGCAGAGTGAGTAAGGAAGCTTCAGCAATGTGCCCAAGGTCGCACTGCTTGGGAGGGACACAGCAGGGAGGAGTCAGAAGTATTTCATGCATGGACAACACTTAGCCCAATGTGTTGTCTTAATTTATGGCGCTGCTCCTCTACCTCACATGCACATGTTTGGTACCTGACAGAAAAAAATGCACGTGATCTTCCAATCTATTCCAGAACATACGATGAGAGCTTTCTGCCCTGACAATTCTCAGGATTTTTTTACCTAGTACTGAAGAAATGTTCTGAATCGGCTATTTAGAGAAATGCAAAATAAATCCAAAACTAGAGACTGGAAAAGCATAACAGAAGGAACAAAGTGCATTTTGCTTTCATTTCTTCTCATTATAATAGCTAATAAACATTAATGAGACACACAAAACTCATTCCACTGTGCTATTTTTAGAGACAATTTTGAACAAGATAATATTTTACTTCCTAAAAGCAAATCTCCCGTGGAATATTACTGAATGAGTAATACAATACCACGAGAGAAGGAGAGCTCCGGAAACTGTGGTATGTCAAACAAGCCAACACAGCCACTTCTAAAACAAAACATTCCAAAGCACACACACACAGCTTGAAGAATTCTGATACTGTGATGAAAATTTCATAGGCCTCGCAAACAAAGCAGCATTCTTCTAGCCTAGGACGTTCTGAGAAACAGCCCTAGTATTCTGCCTATGATGGCAGGTCTAAGAATTCCTGATTGTTAAGCCCACAAGAGTCATCTGTGCTATTTACTGCTGTGCGTTAGTTTGCTTAATTGCTGCACTTACATGCAAAAAAAATAAACAAACAAATAAATAGTGGGATTATGCAGAGTTTAAAAGGAAACTTCCACCCCGAAGAGTGAGTGAGTCCTAGAAGGAACAGGGCAGTTCTCCTTACTCTGCACCTTCCACGCCGGTTCCTCTCACCTATGCATGAGTTATGATGCAACACTAATTGTTTCAACACTAAAGAATTTTTTTTTGCACATAAAGTGACAGAGAAAGTGGGCTTCCTGACAATCTTCAGCAAAGACAGAAAATGGGGAAACAAAAGAGATTATCTTTCCTCTTCCTGGCTTTTCCTATGGTCCCCTTTCACATTTTCTCCTCTACTATTAGTTGTTTTTTTATCATTCAATAGGAAAACAATTCAAAGGAAAAAGACAATGTATTTTTAAGAGATGCTAATGCACCCCATTTCTAATTTTATCTTTTAAGAAACCCTCCTGAGCCTCTTCTGCTAACCCAGTCACCAAGAAGCACTGAGAGTCCCCAAGTCCAGGCTCCCGTTAGTAACATAGCCGCTGTCAGTCTCTACCACTGGACTGGAAGCTTCCAGAGGACAAGAGATGCAGCATTTTTTTTGATGCCTCACACTGAATTCAAAATTAACTAATGTGTGCTGAAAGAAAAAAAAACAGCAAAAGAAAAAGCACAAGTTTCGGGTATGATTTTCCTAAATTAAAGCTGTGCTGTTAATGACATTCTTAGAAAGCTGTGATTTGAAAACTCAAGTGCTCACGAAGGTAACAAGCTAGCTCCTAAAAAGGAGGAGTCCACAACACAAAAAGCAATGCAAAAGGAAGCCGAGTGCCAGCGCCCCAGATGGCACAAACATGTTTATTTTCATATCACACATTCAATCTCCCTAGCACTATGGAGAGCCCACGCCACTTTTATGGTACCTCTATTTTCTGAGAATTTATTCCGGCATGTTATTATACCAGCGGGGCTATAACAAGAACCACACACCGAGTTCATACTCCCACCATCCATCCCATATTCCAGCATACACGGTAGGCCCAGCATGATCCACTCAGAATGCAAGACCAATCCCTCGCACTTTCTGTAAGTGGTTTCCACATCTGAGAGCTACATGGTTGAATTCAGGGTTGTTTTATTTCATCTTGTTGTTTTCCCAGGAACATGCTGCTTAGTGTTTCTCAGTCTGTCAGATAATAGCAAATGGCATACTTTTATACGTGTCCCATTCTTTTCTGCATTTTGCTTCTCTTCCCCCCATCATTCTAAAATCTTCGTCAAGAGACTCAAGTAACCTTCCAAATTCAATGACATTTTTCTCCTTTCAGTTCCCCCTTTCAGGATTCATAATAGCACTTGACAAAATAGCAAAACATTTCAAGAAGCCATATTCAAGTAATCTGAGAGCCTGGGCTGAATCCCAGCCCTCCACAATGCTACCGCTGGTCCCTGCCATGTTGTTATTCTTCCTTTTAGTACATTTTATGAAAAGATCACAAATGTGGTCACTGACGTGTTATCAGACACGGAACTGAAATAGTGCTGAATTAGATGGTCCAGATAGGGTCAGAATGGAGACATAAGGAAGGGGGCCTAAGAAAGGGCTTCAGTGATTTCAGGTAATCCTGGTTCTCGGCCCATGCCTGACTGATCTCGTCATTTCTGTCCTTCTGGATTTTGGCATACTTGTTTGAGAAGGTGTTATAGTCTCCCTGCTCTCATCGATTCTGCAACATGGGCCTGATCACTTCTGTTTTTCTGAATTCTGTAGCCACAATGTCAGGCCTTGCCGTGCAAGCTTGGCAACATGGTTTAGAGTCCACATTAGAACATAGGTATGGAGGTGTACATCTCTTACCCCAGCTCTCTTGAGAGGAGATGGGAGCTAAGACAGAAGAGTCTCCTGGAAGCCCAGGAGCCAGCAGCCCTGGATCATGCAGTACAGTAGCGCTGACAAGACAGGTACTACCTCAGCAAGGCAGAAGGCAAGAACTAATCCCAAAAGTTGTCCTCTGACCTCCATACATGCACCTCAGTCCACGAATGCTCATAATTCTCTCTGTGTGTCTCTCAGTGTCTCTGTGTCTCTGTCTCTTTCTACCTCTGCCTCTCTTTCTCAAACAGAGAAATAGAAAGATAGAATAAATCATTAAGAGCCAGTTTTGTGTCCTACACAAGATGCCACCATATATTTCCAGTTATCTTCACAGACAAACACAGAATTTACCTGACTTTCAGATGTACCATATAACTCGTGTCTCTTAAGTTCCAGGCCTATAAACCTTGACCACTCCCTTTCTCCCTTGTCTAATCTGCTATATATCTGGGTCCCATCCTTTCCTCTGGAAATGTATTCCATCTCAATTTAAGTCTCAATTCCATTCACCCAGAAAACTTAGACTTCTAAATGAACTATGAGCCTCCAGGCTTTCCTCTCTCTAGTACAATGCATCGCTCATAAATAAATCCTCATAAAAGTCATCTCTCACCATATTTCCCATTGTCCAAAAAGCAAAAGGATAAAATGCAAAAATCAAAACTCCCCAAAAAAGCCACTTCAGACCAGCGTTTCGGGGGTTCCTTCAATATCTACCACTCTTCCCACCCTGTCCCTCCATTTCCTTTGCGTGTCTGGCATTTTGGCAAAGTTGACTTAATCTTCTGTGTGCATACTTCAGTCGACTATGCTGATGGCTCACTGTTAGCAGCAAGAACACTGCCTAGTACATAACACTACTCAGTAAAGGATAGGTGACAGCATGCAAGAATCCTTTACCCCGAAGACACATCAAGTACATTTTATAACGGGGGGGGGGGGTACTGTAATGTTTACTAAATCCAGAGTCAAGTAAGCCAGTGAAGCAATAGGAGTGGACACTGCTAGAAAAGCCTCAAGATGACATTCTCCCTAAAAAAAAAAATTATTAGTTTGTTGGATCACAGTGCATTTTCTAGACTTAAAGTAAAAGAAAGATGGCAACTTGCCAAAACAGTTCCCAGTACTACAGCTTTTTTTTTTCCAGAAGAAATTCACTTCCTGCTTTTCTTTATTTACTTAAAAATGGGTGTCACCTATCAGAGTCGTTTGTCAAGGGATGAACGGTTGCAGCATAACAAATTTGAACCTTTCATTATGAATAATGCATCATTAACATACCAGCCAAAAGATGCTGAGTGTTGGACTCAAAAAAATTCTGGTACCAAAAGAGAAAAGGAATCCTACTTGGTAAATTGAAACATATGCTGAATGTTTGACTCTCAACATCCATAAAACTGAAGGGAGAGATGCCAATTTGCCTAGTAATGATGATAAAGCTGGAAGAACAGTGGGAAAAATCAGCCCCTCAGAGAGTATGTTCCAGATAATCTCTCTCCTATCTGTGCTTTAGATATGGTTTATGGGGAAATTTTTGTAGAATTTAAACCATGTAACACTAAAGATATTTAAAAAATAGCAAAGTTCCGTAGGTTGTTCCCCTATTGGCATTCCTACCATTATCAGGGGGGTTTGGTGAACTGAACAATAAATCAATGCTATATCCTGTTTCATGCTTGACTCTTAGAATTTCTCTTTGACTATTAATAATTACCCATCAACTACTGGGTTATTTAAATAACTGAGGCTCATTCTTCTTGGAAGGGTCTCATTTTTGCTCAGAGAAGCCCGGGAAGGCAGACATGCCATTCTACCAAGCTCTCTTTACACACCTTTGGAGAAGTTATTGAACAATTCTTTATGGTATCCGAAGCATTACCAAAACATCCCAAAGAAGTTCAGTGACAGGACCTCTGACATCACACGTTATATGATATAGTCCAGTGTGGGACAGAAGAGAAACCGGGGTAGATGCACAGGGACTAACAGGACGCCACTGTCTTCTAGTCGCAGTCCAAGCCCTCCTATTCGGAATGCAAGTATGAGCGCAGTGAGGGCTGAAAACAGACCTGCCTGTCAATCACCTAGTGTGGGGCAACATGTTCCCAGAGGCGAGGAGAAGAACAACTCATGTAATTCAGAAGTCATGGCTGAACCCTTGTCCTCAACAATGCTACTGTTAATTCATGCTGCTATGTTCCTTAATAGAAATACCATAAAGTGATTTTGCTTAAGGAACATAGCATATACAGGAAACCTCAGGATTACAATAACCCTTCAAATCAGCAGAACAATAGACGGGGCCTACTTCTAAAATAGAAATTTAATTGTATTCCCACCCCCATTCCCTTTTCCCAACAACCCTCTATTCCCCTAACAAAAGTGCACCAGACATGGGAACCATGCCTCGCCCATGCATCGAAATCCAGCTGCTTTCTGTCATGATCCACGCGTCACTCTTGCCTGACACCAAAGGGAACCCCAGTTATATGCAAATACCAGGAAACAGATGTCCTGTGTGTGTTCTAGGCTCAGGGGTCCCTCTGCTGTATTTGACCAATTTAGACTACTGAGGAGCGTCTAATGCTGAGCTACCTACTCCACCACTTTGGCTCTGTTTCTTTTATTTCCATAAGCTCAATTTAACATTCATCAAAACTCTTTTGCTCTCTGAATATTATGCTTCACCTGTATTTTTCTAGAATAATTATAACTCCCCTAATAATTTCAAATTAGGTCAAGTAGCTGCTGTGGTTAAGCCTCATTCTCATTACCATTCATACCATTATGCTTTAAAATACTGTATAACTTGACTGGAATCCAAAAAAAGTTAGTATAGGAGTCATTTGATACTCTGAAACTTCTGTAGCAATGAATAGGTTTACAAGTTGCCTTTGTTATTGAAAGCTTACCCTTTAAAAAACATACATACTCAAAACTGGGAATAATACTTCAGAAATAACTGACACACGTGGAGAGGAATATTTGACATTTCTCTTGTGCATTAGATATATCTTTTGTAGGTTTAAATTATATTACCTAATACTTGGGAGTGTTGGCTAATCACACAGAGGAGCTGCAGTGACTTAGCTTTATCTTCTATTGTGCCCTGGTCCCAGAACAATATCCTGTGTAGATGGCAAGAAGATGGTTACAAACTAGGGAAGACACAAGCTCATAGTAATAGCTCTCGTAAACCCCTTGAGGCTATATGTACACATACACATCCTGAAATCTCACCATAATTTCACAAATATGTTGGGTCATCGATAATTATCAAAAATATCTTTGGTTTTGTTTCTACTTCTGGTAACCTTGACATTTTCTTAAGTTTCAAAAATAAGTAGCAGACGTGCATTGCCGTTTTGACTTTCCCAAATTTGAAGGTCTCAAATGATAATTGATTATAAAAAAAAAAGAGGAAAACGTGTTTCATTTTTTCAATTTTGATGGAATCTGTTAAGGAAAAGACTAACTGTGACCCAAAGGGTGCAGGGACAAAGTAAGGAGTCTACACCCACCGGGGTGAAACTGGACCGATGTTCAGGTCAGTGGCTCTGAAATCCTCACAGAAGTCACGAGAACCAGCTGATATTTTAAAAGGACACACACACAAAAAAAAACCAATAAAATTTTCAGACTTTCTAGAAGTGAGAGGGCTGGATTGTTCTCAATCCACACATATAAAATAGTTCCCAGTCTGCTCATAAAAATTTCGCTTTGAATATGGTTCATAATGAATATATGGTGTTATATTTCTTAACAGCCCTGTATTCTAAACACAGACATTATTAAACAAGACCAAATTTCACATTTCTAATTTTATTGGTCCAATAAGACAGCCTTCGAGCTACATGCATGAGCAGCCTTCACACAGTAGACTCCATGGGGAGGACCGAGATGAGAGGCAGGAACACTATGCGATTTTCTGTTTTATGAAACCCTATTACTTCTGTCCTGCTCTGTTCATACCTACCGTTCCGACGGCTCCAGCACTGTGCAAAGTTCTGTGTTTATCACTTACAGACACCACACAACATATGCCAACTCAGGTGCCCCGTCCAATTGAAACAGAAGTAATCACGGATTGAATGATGATATCATGGTATGTTTTTAATAGTGCAACTTAGTTTTAATGTATTTTAGTTTTAATGTTTTATTTTTAACCAATATCTTGACTCCACCCTAAAGGTAGGTAATCTGCCCCCACCCCCCGCTTCAGATAGATTCATTTACTTTAGGAAGAGAAGTCAGGCAGACCCAGAGCAAACCCAGTTTCCTGTCTCTTAAGTTGTGTAGAAAATATGGAAACTGAGACAATTATGAAAACTAAGGATGTATGTTTCTGGTAGGGTGATTGCCTAGCATGTGCAAAATTCTGGATTTCATCCCCAGCAGATGAAGAAGAGAGGGGAAAAGGAAGTGGGAGGAGGAAGGTGGAGACAGAGGGAGAAAGGGGAAGAAGGGGGTGGGAAATATGGGAAGGAGGATGAGGGGGAAGATGAAGGCAGGAGTGAGGAGGGGAGAAGGAGGATGACATCCAGTGAGTTAAAATAAAGCTAATCTCTCAGTGTAGTCAAGGGCATGTTAATTATTTCAGTGAACCTCTGAGTACTTCCAAGACTCTCACTCTGCTAAAATGGATGATGTGTTTTATATACCTCATTCGTCGGTTTGTAAACTCTTAGAGACAGGGACCATTTCCCATTCACCTTAGCCTCTTGAATGTCATATAGTACCTATAACGTCGATAGTCAACTGCTGTTAACAAATGAATGGATGCGTGATTGGACACTATTCGTGGCTATGCCTATCTTCTCTCCTCTGCAGAGGAGGCTTTAAAAATTCTCAGAAATAAGATCTTATATCTGTGCTAACCTTGCTTACTGTCTTTTCATAAAACAACAAACAAACAAAAAACACCCAGTGGTCAAATTCACCTCGGTTCCTGTTTGAGTGATATCAAAGGATAAGGTTGGGTTGACTTGAAGTACCCAGGACAATTCACAGCTAGTGTGGGACGTATTTTGAGTTGTTTTCATATTTTAGAAGGGGATTTGCTGACCAGATAGATGATTTTCCAAAGATCTGATTCCCATGAGATAAACATGCAGGCTTATGAAGTCTGTATGAGTGCAACTTATGGAATGAATTACATGGAGATGTGGAGCGTTCCCACTCCAGATGCAATGCCTACGCAAATGGGAAGGGGCTGCTTTGGCGCAACCTTCCGAGACAAAAGCGTGCTTCCTGTAAATAGCTTAAGTTCCAAGCAATGCATTAAACACTCACTGTCACCTTGACTGGGTGGGTGAGTTCTCCTAACTCCTTCTGTAGCAAGCCCGTGGTAACTTATACATGCATTTAATCCAAATCCTGTTCTTCCTCCTTACTAACAGAGCTCCTGTGTGCCTCGTCTATGGCTGACCTTCATGTGATAGTTTTTCCCTTTGCTATGACACTTAGAAGAAGCTACCTGTCATCAGTCATTTTATTACATCTCTCAAGCAGTCAAGAAGCTGTCAGGAACCTGTGAAAATGTTTTCAGAGATTACGTTTAAATATACAGTTCTTGAAACGATACCAAGCAGAACTAAGAACACTGCTTGGAGCTGAGAAGCAGAACTATGTGAGGTCCACGCGTCTCATCAGGAATAATGTATTCATAAGCAAGTGCCATTTCTGTAAGGCGTTGAACCCGTTTTTGATGCTTTGGTTTCACATACTTCTTGATCAGAATGCCAAACAGGGCATATCAGTTAGATGTAATACCTAGAGGTTTTATTTTCTGAATTACCATGAGGAACTCTGGCAGGTAATAGCATCTAGTATAGCAACCTAGGGAACTGGCTCTTGGACTCTGCATGAGTGGCGGACATCTTTAAGGTGTAACTAGGTTCATCACTGAAGTTAAACTGAGGTTGTTAAAGTTTTACAGCCTCTAGGGAACGTCTACAATGTCTACAGATAATATTCCCAGGATGTACCTCCCTGAGCAAAGCTTAGGTTTTATTCCCCCAGACAGGATCTGAAGTGGGATTTCCCTCTGTATGCTGTGAATAAAGAAGCTGCTTTGGCCAATAGCTTAGGCATATTCCTAATATAATTCCTAATATATAAGTTATAGCTCTTTAATCTTAAATTAACCCATTTCTATTCATCTGTGTACTGTCACTAGGCTGTGGCTTACCAGTGCTGGCATGTTACTCCTTTGGCAGCTACATGGCATCTCCTTGACTCTAGCTACTCTCTCTCTCTCTCTATCTCTTCCAGCCTGGCTATATTCTGCCCTGCTATAGGCCAGATAAGACAGATATTTATAATTATAGTTTTCCTTAGTTATAATAAAATATAAATTTGATACCAAACTTTAGACTCACAAAGATAAGATAGATGATAAAGTATTGTCCTTAATTTGTCAAATGTAAATGGACTAAATATTGTAACTATAATTCTTACTTAATAAAAACTTTTATATATAATTTTACTATGTTAAAGCTAAAACTTTCCTTTTTATTTAGACAGAAAAGGGGAGATGATGTGGTGTTCCCCTCTGTATGCTGTGAATAAAGAAGCTGCCTTGGCCTATAGCAGGGCAGAATATAGCCAGGATGGAAGAGCTACATAGAGAGAGTAGACGGAGTCAAGGAGATGCCATGTAGCTGCCAAAGGAATAACATGAAGGTGCTGGTAAGCCAAAGCCTAGTGGCAATACACAGATAAATAGAAATGGGTTAATTTAAGATATAAGAACTATCTAGGAATATGCCTAAGCTATTCGCCAAACACATTATAATTAATATAGTTTGTGTGATTATTTGGGTCTGGGTGGCTGGGAAATGAATGAGCCATCTCCATTTACAAAGATCAAAGTCTGCTGATTTTCTCCTGTCTTTCCCACACATAAGTGACAAAATACAAACTTGCCAAACCTCCTGGGAAAAGAAGAATGTGTAAGTGGCTACACAAAAAGCATTTGAAAACAATTTCTGCTAAAGTCCAGCCATTTGCCTGGCATCCAAGGGCTTGGATGCCCACACCCGGAGTCTCCTTCCTACTCTACCTGTGCTGTTGAGTTATGGCCTCTTTGTTCTGCCAGTGGTTATTTCTCTTGGAATTTGTGCTCAGGAATTTGTGTTCTCTTTGACCATCATTATTCAAGACATAACTTATTCATTTCCCTAAGCGAAGCAAGTACTTCCTCTGCTCTCAATGCCACAGCAGGCATATGCAACAATATTCTCAATTAGCATGCATGCTTTCTGAGCTGTCCTTTGCTGTTGCTCAGTTACTTCTTCCTGAGTTGTTGGTATGTGCCTGTCCTACACTGTTAGACATACCCACAACCCTTGACACAGTTCAGCACACAGGGCGGTAGAGCTTTCAAGAGTGCAGACCACCTCCCAATAGCTCTTTTAAAGGCAGTGAAAGCATTTCCAGAACATGTCTTTCCTACCCTGCTCCCCAGTAAAGCAGTGGTTCACGTGTCTGACTAGTAACTCTTTGGATAAAAAAAAAAAACTTGTCCAAGCCTGGTGTCCTTAACACTCCACTGTTCAGATTCAGAGAGAATCCATTTTAATCTGAAATAGGCCAGGACACATCACCACTTATTTTGAAGAGCCTGGCTGCCCTGCTTGAACATGCAAGTGTGGGAGTGAGTTTTCCAAGATTCATTGAGACGTGAGCCAGCCCTGTGCGCTCAGATTAGAACCAAGCCCACAAGGCTAAGAGACTTGAGCTCTTGAAACATTTATGACAAGCCAATCAGGAGCAATGGATGACAGCCCAAGGAAATGGTAACGTGAGCCGGAGCTTTTCACCTCGAGGTGACCGGTTAAAGCTCAACTTGGGAACCAACAAAAATATATAGCCCTCTAGTGCCAAAAAGCAAGCTCTTTGTGACCCTGAGAAGGTGACTGTAAGGCATGGGCTTCTCTCATTTGGTGCCCAGTGAGATATGAGACAGCCACACAGCCTAAACGTAAGTTGAAGTAGACTCACTCCCCAAAGAATAGACTTCCCCTTCCAGATGACTACAGAGACCCTACCTAGTCCCCGCTACATGAGCCCCTGTGACTTTTAAAATGCTTGCACTCAATCATGAATTCAGCTTTTCTAATTTTTCAAGGTATAAATTTGATAACTAAAGCAACAATGTCTACAATTCTACAGTTACACTGCTGTTTGTGTGCATCACATTTTACCCCAAAATTTCTTGGCTATAGCTACAATGGAGTAAGAAAGAATGCCCTGGGGCTAGGCTGGAACTAAAGAGATGGCTCAGCAGGTAAAAGCACTGGCTGCTCTTCCAGAAGACCTGGATTCAATTCCCAGCACCCACATGGCCGCTCACAACCCTCACAACTCCAGTCCCGGGGATCCAGCCCTTTCTTATGGCTGCCACAGATATCGAGTGTACATGTGGTACACAAATATACATGAAGGCAAAACAGCCATTCACATTAACAAAGGAAAAAGAAATGAAAAGGAACATATGACCTGGCATAAGAATCTCTAGCTTGAATTTGTGAATGAAGCAACTGGCCCAATTCTGCATCTACTGAACTGGGTGACAGTGACCCATATTTACAGACAACTGTAAGGGTTATAAATGAGAGATTGACACGGACAAATGTATTAACTACACGAACCACCTTATAAAGTAAAACCACAGTCCCTTGTTTATCCTCACTGGGAAGGTTACCCTGCACTTGGGTATGACGTTCACTGCTAATCCCATAAAAACAAGATGACCAATCTAAGCACATATGAAACTCAGATGATCCATGAGAAGAGAACATGAGTTAAGTTCTTATTTGAAAAAAAAAAAGTTTCACCTATGTTTAAGATTCTTCAAGGCTGATTGAATATCTTTAGTGCAGAGAATTGAAATGTTGCCGATCCAGAGCCAAAATTACCTTGGGTTATCCCTAGTTTGCTTAATAGCCATTCCTTGTCTACCTGGCTAGGTTTGAACATTCTTTTGAACTGTATTCTTAGCAGCCCACTAGTTTTGACCAATGTAAAAGCTGAGAATGTCATCAGATAATATCCAAAACCTTCTTTTGCACTTCAAAAGACTTTGATTCATAATCCACAAATGGTTAGAAACCCCACTTTAACTTCAAAAGAAGAAATCCCTCCACCCTACTGTCACTGGCCTGTCTGGGGTTCCCACTGATAAACTCAGAAAATGCCCTTATCTCTGACTGCCTTTTGTACTGCAGGTATAAAAATCCCCACTCACATAGTAAGTTGTGCAGGGAAAGACTTCATGTAAGGCTATATGAATCTGTGTTTCCAGGCTATCATCATTCATATATGGTTCAAAACAAACTATGTCTCATTCTCTTTAATGTAAGTCCTGTGTTTTGTGTGGCCAGCGACAATCAGGTGTGACTTTACCAATGCTGTGGAAACTGTAATCGAGCCTGGGAAATGACATTCCTCCAGCCCTCTTTATTCTAACCTGGGGCTTCTATCATTTGTGGATTATGAATCAAAGCCTTTTGAAGTTCAAATAATTGACTGCTTCTTCTTTAAAAATGCATAAATCTAGAAGGTAGTTTCGAAGGAAAAGGTTGAAACTTGAGAATTAGGGCAGATAAGCAACATTTATGACAATCTTATAAAATGATATCAGAGGTAAAACATATCAAAACTAACACTTTTATTTATTATTATTTTCAATTTTCTTTTTAGTTGAGACAAGATCTCATATACCTCAGGCTAATCTGACTCCAACTCCCAGGATCCCTTGATGTTTCAAGTTCTGGGATTATAGGGATATGCCACCACCCCCACTTTTAATGGCTTTGTGTACATGTTTGTGTGTGTGTGTGTGTTAAACATACATGTTCATGTAATTGGGTGGATGTGTGCACACATATGCATGTGTATGGGACAAGGAGTTAGAACATTCCTTAAGAGGCAGACATCTAGAGAGAAGGGCCTCAAGTAGGTCATAATGATGGTGAACTTCCAAGATGGCTGGCTTCTTCTTCACCCTCCTGACCTGAGACAAAAGCCTGGCAGCTTAAAATAAAGGGCGGAGAGATGGCTCAGACGTTAAGAGCACTGGCTATACTTCCAAAGGTCCTGAGTTCAATTCCTAGCAACCACATGGTGGCTCACAACCATCTGTAATAAAATATGGTGGCCTCTTCTGGCCTGCAGGGACATATGCGGGAAGACCACTGTATACTTAATAAATAAATCTTTTTAAACAATAAAGGTCTTGTGGGTTTCTTCTCCTGCTAGGATGCCCCCTGTTGACGGACTGGCTCAACTAGTTCAAGGCTGGATCAGGAAGTGCTACACAACAGTTGTGAGCCATCCTGTCCTTCAAACTCATTCACCCTTCAAAGACTTAAAAAATTCCTAGCCCTCAAGGAGAAGCTGGGCCCTGGAATCCTGAGTCCTCCCACCCCACTACCACCCTATCAGACCCCTGCTTTGTGAAGCTTCTTTCTCTCTATGTGCCTGGTTTTCCTTCCCCCTTTCTTCAACTGCTAATTCTTTTTTTTTCTTTGTTTTATTTTACATACCAACCAGTTTCCACTGCCTCCTCACCTCCTCTCCTCCTGTCCCTTCTGCCCCACCCCCTCTGGCTCCTCCAGATTTTATCGGCTCCCCTTTGCCGTGTCCAAGATTTCTCTGCTGCCAGCTGTCACTTTCTAGACTTCTCCTGCCTTTTAATCATTTGACCAACAGAAAACAAACCGGATCAAGACTGGAATATGTGAAGGGCAGAAATCAATATCGGGCATCTTCCTTGGTCATGTTCTACCCCTGTTTTTTGAGGCAGAGTCTCTCGCTGAACCAGGAGCTCATTCGTTTGCCTAAGCTCCAAAGATCCACCTTTCTCTGCTCCTCCAGCTCATGGGAGGTAACTGGGCTTTTAAAATAAAAAACAAAACAAAACAAAACAAAAAAAGAAACCCATGTGTTCTGGGGATCAGGACTCAGGTCTTCACACACATCATGTAGGCACTGTACCAGCCCCAGGGAAGAAACAAAAATTTAAAGCATGCCTTGAATTCTCAATGTAAACTGGGTAGTAATATTTTGGTCACTTCAAAATTATCCTTGAAAGTTTTTTTTTGACTTCTTTCAATTCAAAGTGATCTTTACTGATTTCACATCTCAGAAACAATGTTTCTAAAAAAAATAAGTGTCTCTAACTTAGAACTTTAGACAGAAAGCATTCTTGATAAATCAAAGAAACTCAATTCACTCCATGTTTTGGTATTTGTGTATTCAAGGGTAGCACTGCCCACAAAAACAATACAGCTTCCAACACGCATGCTAAGTGAATGGAGGCTTAAGTTTGTCTTGAGCTTTGTAAGCTTTTCCACATATGCAAAATATCCTTCCCAAGGGGGACAGTGAGCGAACGCTTCCTTTCCCTGCTGATAGTTGCAAAGGAATACCATCCAGACCACAGGGCATGATGGAGAAGAGCCTTCTAAGGCTCACTAGTCAGACAAGTCTTCATTCAGATCCTGCCAGCACTACTGAGACTTAAGAGACCAGCTGTTGAGTTTAGCTTTCCTCATTTCCGTTGCATTTGCTGAGTTCTACCAGAAAAGAACCACGACGCCCTATTGAATACTGTCATCCATTTGTATCATGTTTTGGGGTTTTTAAACTCTCCTCCTTTAAAATAAATAAATAAAGTTTTCAAGGGATTCCTCAAAGGGAATGTGATTCTCTGTTTGCTCATTGAGAAGCGTTTCTTCCTTTCCTTGTCATTAGAAGTTGGACTCAGCGGATTCGGAATCATGCCTAGATCTGGACACAGCTTCTTACATTTGGCAGCTGACTATGCACTTTAACAGTCCATTTATTTCACTCAACATTAAGATACATTTTGGCAAAAGTTGTCACGCCACATGTCTGAAAATTAGGATTAGAGACATTTCATTAGTGGGCATGTGGACGGTTAATCTGTCAGTCTTTACCCAAAAGTCAAGTGAGCCTTCTTCAAGTCATTGGTTAAATTATACACACATTCAAAATTTGATTCTTCAAATACTTCAGCTGGTAAAACAGATTTTTCTACTGACAGACAAGATGAAATCAACCCAAATACGTACTGAGCAAGAATCGAATGATCACTTCACATTTCAACCTTGTCTACATTTTTCAGTTTATAAAGGATACTATTAATCTAAGTCTATTAACTGAAAACCCTTTGTTAATAATGTAGCAAAAACAATGTCCATGATAAATTATCTTCGGCATGCAGGAACAGGAGAGATCGGATAGAAGGAGGACTGAGGGAAAGAGAACTGGGTGAGATAACTGGAATTGGGAGACATCCCGGTGAAGAGTTAGAAACATGGCACAGTGAACACTCCCAGGAATGGACAAGGGTGACCTTAATTAAGACTGCTTGTAATGAGGGATACAAAGCTTGAACCAGCCATCTGTAACCAGGCAAGACTTCCAATGGAGGGACTAGGACACCAACCCAGCCACAAAACCTTCGACCTACAATTTGTCCTGCCTACAGATGTACCAAGGCAAAGACTGTAAATTGGTAAAGATGTACCAAGGCAAAGACATAAATTGTGGGATGATCAACTAATGATGGATGCAGCCTGAGATCCACGCCATGAGAGGAGTTCACCCCTGTCACTGTCTGGAGGGCCAGAAACCAAAGGCTGTATAGCACAGAGACCTAAGATAGGACCAAACACAACCCCCCACCAAAAAAATGTCAATGATACGATCCCTAGTGACATTCTGCTATAAACTCAAAGACAGAAGCCTAGCATAATTTTCGTCAGAGAGGCTTTAAAATATTTTTTAACTGATGGAAATAGATGTCGGAGACCCACAGCCAAACATTAGGCAGAGCTCAGAGAATCCCGAGGAAGCAGAAGAGGAAGGACTGTAAGAGCCAGAAGAGAAAGGACACCATAAGAAAACCCACAGAATCAACTAATCTGGGATGATAGGGGCTCACAGAGACTGAACAGACAACCAAGGAGCCGACACGGGTCTTACCTTGGTCCTCTGCATATATGTTATGCTTGTGTATCTTGACTCCTTGTGGGACTCCTAACAGTGGGAGTGGGGGCTGTCTCTGACTCTTTTGCCACTTTTTGGGACCCTTTCCTCATACTGGATTGCCTTGTCCAGCCTTAATACGAGGGGTGGTACGTAGTCTTATTGCAACTTGATATGCTGTGTTCAGTTGAGATCCATGGGAGGCCTGCCTTTTTCTGAAGAAAAACGGAGGAAGAGTGGATGGGGGATGTGGGAGAGGAACTGTGGTTGGGATGTAATATATGAGAAAAGAATAAAAAAATTAAAGTGTGAACAGCACAATGATTTATTCAAATATTCTAAGTAAGGCATGAAAATTTCAATGATAGTAAATAGATGAATTAAGTGATGTCCAATTATACAAGACTCCAGTTTTCACTAGACTCTATAGTCTACTTGACATCTATCAGAACATCAAGGATACTTTCTAAGAACATTCTCCAACTGCAATAAACCACTGGTATATATAACTGTCTTTTAAAGACATATTGCAGAATAATGGTGACATTTTGGTGCTTGGCTACGTCTGAGGGTACATGAAAAGTCTCCACTGTTCTTGCATGGAAGAGTCAGAAGGATGCAAACCAAAAGCAGTAGGAAACAGAGCTGCAGGTACTCAATTGACTTCTCAAGTGTATAGTGTACGGGTTCAGCATGTATTACTAGTGTGTCTTGGCTCAAAGTTCCAATCTCCAAAGGCCACTTCCCATACAATACGCAATGGCTCTCCTAAGGGAATTATGCCAGGGTCCCCAGCCAAAATGGGAATCAAGATGCAAAATGAATGCTGGTGAGGATCCTGAGAAGGGAGAAGCTGCACTCATTGTTGATGGAAACGTCAGCTGGAGCAGAAAATTGGTGTGGAGCTTTCTCTGCTTGCTAAATGATAACCTTTGACCTGGATGTCCAATTCCTGGGCATATACTCAAAGGACTCTACATCCCACAACGGAGACACCTGTACATCTATGTTCACTGCTGCTCTCATCACAATCACTGGGAAATAGAATCCATCTCGATGCCCATCAACTGGTGACCGAATAAGAGAGATATGGTAAATATATACATAAGAATTCAACTTGGCACAAAAGAAAAATTAAAACAAGATTTGCAAGAAAATGGAGAGAAATGGGAAATGTTATATATCAGTCAAGGTAACCCAGGACTAGAAAGGGGAGTGATTTAAGTTCTCTCCTACGTGAATCCCACTCTGGACCTTTAGGACTCCTTCCTGCGTGTAAGCTGGAGAAAGCATCTATAGATGCTGGAGAACAATAAAGGAACCATGAGATGGCTTAGCGGAGAGGTCTTAGGAAGGGAGAGGGTAAAACACACGCAATATGAAAGCAGAGAGAGGACTTAGGCTAGAGAAGTTTATATGGGGTGAAGGGTAGCGGACAAGTGGGGCTTGATCAACAAAAGCTAATAAGGAAAAGCTATACAGAACTTTTTTAGCTAACTAAAAGATATAATAAATATTTTAAAAGTTTGAACAGAGGTATTCTCTGAAAATGGGTAATGCTGCTCCCAGAAGCTGTAGGTTTTTAAGCCAAAATACCCAGAGCAGGAGTGAGATACCTCCATAAGAGTTTCCCAGGGGATCCTCAGAAGCTCCCAAATCAGCCAAGGCTACTGCCATCATTCCGATTCACCCATCAGAACTAGACAACAAGATCCAACTGCTAAAGATTCTACATACACTGGATACAGCACACGGATAAATCACACGGGACCTGAGATGTTTCCTACCCACCAGCCAGTGCTCATAGTACCAGAGGCTATGATGCTTTGGAAGGCTGTGGAACCCTGAGGAAGTGGGGCTCCCTGGAAGAAACAGGTTGCTGGGTCTTATGGGTTACAGTTGGCTGATGTCACTCTACATCCTGATCACTGAGGCCACCCCAGCTGCCACAGCCCCACGTAGCTATCACTGCCGTTCTTCCCCCGCCACCCAAAAAATGGGCTGTTCCCTTTCAAAACCATGAGTCAAAATAAACACTTCTCTTAGGTTGTTCCTTTCTGGTGTTTATCAAAGTAAAAGTACTCAACAGACTCCTGTCCTAGGGACAAACTTCTCTGTTTTGTGATTCATTTGCTTCCTTGAAGTTTTGATCTCTTAATATGGCATTTAGCATCAGTGAGGTCATTTTGGTCTGCACTGGTCTGGTCTGGCCTATTAGGGCCTAAGCATAGGAGCTCAGTCCAAAACAATGTCTTCCCATGACTTTGATTTTACACTGCCAAGTAATGCACACTAACTGAAATGCTCGGTATAAGCCACAAATTTCACTTTTTAAGGTGAAGATAAACACTTGAAAGGGAACAAAGACATTCACTGGGGACAGATGACACATCTGTTTCTAAAGGCCTCTACAGCAGCAAGTTGTTTATATACTCTATGAATGCATATCTGGGAGGCTTTTTACTGCTCTGAAAGCCCTTCTATAAGCCTTCCAGTGTATGGTTTCTCAATTCATGGCGTGGACCTTTCCTTTGGCAGACAGAAGTGCCAAGCTCCCTACAATAATACCTACTTTTTTAAAACTTGAGCTGTCCAGTTGCTCAGCCACCACGACACACAGAAGGCTGCTGGATAAAACAGAACACATCAGGAAGGTAAGGAACAAGATGGCCAACTCCCTAATGAAATGGGGTCAAAGCCATACTAAAGGCATAGATTCTTAAATCAAACTCTTGATTGGGTGAGACATCTACAAATGATTAAATCAGAGTGTTTGGTGTGTTTCCCACCCTTCTATTTTCTTGCTTATCAACCGTGTCCTATAGCACCCTCTATTACAGCTTCATGTGTATATGCATGTTCAGGTTGAACCCTGGGCCCTGGGAATGCCCCCAACCCATCCACAAGTATTATATTTAATGAGTGCACTCCCCATGCTGGCCTTCACTTTCAGAATGAAGGATAGCACTCATGTGAGCAGAATAGTAACACAGGAGAAAAATATTGTGAAACCCACGTGGTAGCATAAATCTGTGTCATAGTAAAGATTTACTCAGGTCATTATTCTCTCTTGCCTTACATTCCTGTTACACAATTTCCATGACTAGATTACTGTTGCCATGACCTAGTACACCGGGCTCAAGCATTGTTGCTGAAAATGAACGGAAGAGGACCACCAATGGCGGGTTGCTAAAACGAAAACATCCTTGAACCAAAAAACCAAGATCTTTGTTCTTTTTCTCACCGTGGCAACTCATGTGCACATAGCTTAGTGGTGAGCAAGAAAGAAAGCAATGCCTGACAGTATTATTTATTAAATTCAGTTAGCCTTGAATTCTATATGGGCATATCCTCCTGCTTATTGTTTAAATAAAAATCCAAAAAGAATATGCATCTACTACCTCTTTACCTTAATAGCCTATTTGTATAAAGGGATCAACTGTTTTATCTGTATTTTAGTGAGAAAATATTCATATCACACAGTAGAAGTTTTTTGTTCTGTTTTTGTTTTTTGATAATCTTGCACTGTATGTTACAAATGCCAATATTCATTTGTGGGCAGAGAAATCAACTACTTGTTTAGGCTATATTAATTTCAGTGTACAGCCGAATCCACAAAACATATGGATTAAAGAAAAATATAAATATATAGTAAAGACCTAAATGATTATTTCTAATATAGACTGTTCCGGCGGGTTTGATGTCAACTTGACACAAGGCAGAGCCATCGGAGAGGAGGGAGTCTCAACTGAGAAAATGCCTCCATAAGATCAGGCTGTAAGCAAGTCTGTTGGGCATTTTCTTAATTAGTGATATGGGCGGGTGCAGCCTGTTGTAGTAAGGGCATCCTTAGGCTGCTGGTCCTGGGTTTTGTACGACAGCAATCTGAGCAAGCCGTGTAAGCAGCACTCCTCCATGTCCTCTGTATCAGCTCCTGCCTGCTTGAATTTCTGTTCTAACTGCTTCCAGTGATGGACTATGGATGTGAAACGTAAGCCAAATGAACCCTTCCCTCCCCCATTTTACTTTTGGTCATAGTGCTTCATTGCAGCAACATAACTCTAAGACACTGGCCTACCCTGTAATAATACGAGGAGCCACAGAGAGATTGGGTGTGAGCTATAAATTCAGAACAAAAATATGCTGAACACTGAGGAAAGGCGCTTGTCAGCAAGCCTGACTCCTCAAGTTTGGTTCAATCCCCAGAATCCACGTGGTAGAAGAAAGCTGACTTTCCAAAAAGTTGTTCTGACTTAGACACACACACACACACACACACACACACACGTAAACAATGCTGGAGAAAGTTTTTTAAAGTTGTACATGAATTTATATCCTTTTGGCAGAAGGCAGCAGGTATCAGTTATCCCAGGTGTCAAAGACCTGGGCCATCTCCATGTCCTGTTTTCTTATCATCCTCTCCACAGGACACCACTTCCTTTAAGGAACAGATTAGAGGAAAGCCCTGGATCTAGCACTTTCAGGGACACATGCTCCCGGGGACTGTTGGTCCCCATCACAAAGCTTATGTGACTGCCAAGGGACTGCTTGGAGCTATTCAAGTGAACCCCTGCCCTGCACGCCACTTTTCCACTCTTGCCAACCTACTGTTTAATTTCTTTTGATCAAAAGCTGTTATCACCATCGCTTTGAATGTTTCTGCTACACTATAAGTAATGGCTCTCTCCCTTCTAATCTTTCATTAAGGCAAGTTTTAAAAGTTCAAATGGTAATTACTCTTGCTTCTACTTAGTTAATTCTTAGCATATTTCCCTCAAACTTTCAAATCACAAGGCTGAAGATAGCCAGATTGCTCCAAACAGATATCAAAACTGTGGCCTGTGATCTGTCTCCAGGGTGACGCTCAGCTGGTAGACTCCCAGAAAGCCTTGCTTTCTAACTTCTAATGTTTTGTAGACTCCTGAAAAATATCCCCAATTGTCCCCCACATACACTATTTTAGACCTCACTTCTTCTATACCTAGTTTTTACCATTTTTCAAAATTCCTGTCCTTTACCTGTCCTCTACAAACTGTTAATCTTGTAGGAGTTTATCTCTTCCTAAGGCTCAAGCCGAATGGCAATCCTTTTCAGACCTACAGTGTTATGTTAGCTCACATACTGCTTGTGATCCCAATAGTGACGATCTCACACGAACACTTTTTCCAGACCCTTCCAATGTAAGTCTCCCAAACTGAAATGTTCAGATTGCTGTTTAACTCTACCTCATCTCTCTCCATAAATGCCTTTACCCATTTATCATGCTCCTCTCTTCATCCTTGAATGTGATGGCAAAACTGTCTACCTAGACATCGGACATCTTTGACCATACCTTCTCTCATGCACAAAACTGGACTCCAGGGCTTTCTAGTCTGGGGAGTGCATACGTTTTCCTGTGTCTATGTGTCTTGGTACAAGTTTCCTCTGGTTTCACCTACACTGTGGCAACAGCATCCTCCTTAGACCCCATGACTCCAAGCCCACCTTCCTTTCTCCACAGGAGCTCCAGAATGATCATTCAAATTGGCAAAGCTTAAAGATTCTTCTTCGTCTCCAAGATCAGTTCAAAACCAAAGGTAGTCTACCAATACTTCCAAGTTGTTCCTGGCTACTGTTCCAGACTTTTCTCTAACCTCTATGTATGCTTACACATAAGGCCTTGCTTAAGCATGAATTGTGTTTCCTTGGGGCACTGTGCTGTAGTTTTTCAGTCATTCCCTTTCTATATGGAATGTCTTCTCTTCCACTTCTCTGTACCCAGCAGGGCTGAAGGCTCCTCAGCAAGTGGGAGAGCCACAGCCCAGGCTCGGGCACCTGGTCTGACTGCATCCCACAGCCCTTTCTTCCCTAGACCAGAGAAGCAAACAGAGCCTCCTGGATTCCTTGGTTTGGGTGTTCACTGGGTCTTGCTTACAAAGTCTTCAGACCCTGACCTGTCATCTCACCCCATGGACCACAGCTTGTCTGTGCTCTCTGGACGACATAACACAGCGATATGGTCTCTGCCTGGCCAGCAGCACCCTTCTCTTGCAGATCTTCTCAAAGACACCACCTCCAGCCCAAAGTTCCCCCTAGTCAGCTGGGTAATAAAAGCTAGACATCCTAGTCAAATTCTCCTGGTCCCAAACGTCTTAGCTCAAACCTTATGCCTCCTGCAGACTCCTCCCTCCCCTCCCCAGAGTTATCACCTCTTAGACTTTGAACATATTCTCATTATACACTACTCACATCGCAACTGTCTATTCTTCTTTCCCATTAAGCTGCAAGTCCTTTAAAGAGAGAATGTAATATTGATTTATTTTATCACCGGTACTAAATAGTGTCCTGGAAAATCATAGATGACTGAGTGGAAGATGCTTACCCAAGGCCATTTTTCTGCAGTTGGTATTTACTTACTAAAGAAATTCATATTTGGGAGACTTTCACATCTATTCCTTGTGACTCGGATTGTGGTGCCTCGGGCCTTTAGTTAATTCAATTCTGTTTGCCTGTTTTGCTTAATCTTATTTTTATTTTCACAAAGTGGGTCAATTAAAGAAGCTGTAAATGACTGACCTGATTCAGTACTACTGACTTAGTACTACAAATTGTTACATGCTGTATTTTTATCTGACTATCAATGAGCCTGGGTAATAAACCCTGCTCTCACAGATAGCCTGAGTCATCTTCCCCATCTCCCACACACCTATTGTAAGTGGTTCACTGCCTTTCCAGGAAAATGGACTGTATTAAAGTCACAGAGCATGTCTATTTTTCTTAAGATGCATCAAGGAATGTGTGCCTTTTCCAAGCTAACACTTGCCCTTCACAATAAACACACTGAATTACAGAATAAACTTTCCTATACTCTAAACTCATCTTTGTTTAAAGTTTACTCATTGGATTTTCATGATGCCATTTTATAAACTGCTAGAGAAAACTAGTTATTCCCCTGCCCCATTTTGTTATCTATTAAAAAATGGCATTAATTCTTTATCTTTGAATGCATCTTATAAATTTATATTAAATAATAGAGAATATTTACTTATTAAGGAAACCCTCTGGAGACAAAAAGCAAGAGAATGATGAGGCTTACACAGCAAAATGATTGTTCGATGTAGCTTGAAAAACATCACAACCCAAGAGAGCCGAGAACCAAACTGCGTGTGATGGTTGGCTCTCCATCTTACCCTGAAAAGGCTTGTGCAATAGTCTCCACACTATCCTTTCTATTCTCATCCCACATCTCTCAGAAGTGGAACTCTGCCAAGAATGCAAAAGCCTGTTGAACTCTGCAGCAGTATTACAGAACTGGCAACTGTCCACAAAGCCTCTAAGACAGACCACCAAATGCAGCCTTGCTTCGAGTCAGAGCCCCCTCTCTTGAGTTGCAGCCTGCCTGCGTGCTGCTGGGATGGCGGGTGCTTAGGGCCACGTCTCTCACTTCTTTCATAAGTGGCAAAGATCAAAATCAGGAGAGAGGGAAAGCAAACAACTGGTTTAGTAGCCCTGGCCAAACGGGAATGACCTCCTCTACAGATGCCTTTCCCTGATCTCCCAGGGACAAAAAAATGTCTCCACAGCACAGGAAGAAAACGGCTTCTTTAACCCTCTGATGACAGAAACAAATTGTTTTTCAGTTCAAGGAAGAGATTTGTCACAAATGTGCAAACCAGACCCTGGATCCGGGACATTGTGCAGACCCGTAACATCACATTTTTAGGGAATTTGAAAGTGATCCTCTAATAACCCAAGAGATTTTTTTTTTTAATGCGAAGCTCAGTCTTGATGGCTTAGCTTGCTGGATTTGTGTGTGTGTGATCACAAACATAACTTTTAATGTTGTTATGGCATTTGCTGTAATTCTCAGCTCCTCCAAGGGAAGTTTATTTTTATACTGACACAGTTTGTGCAACGGCTAATTCTGTTATTGTTTAATGGACACTCTTAACATCAAACATATTTAAATTACATAGCTGTTTATGGTAAATTGGGCAATAAAAAGGCTTGGTAACTGTGTCAACCATTCCGTGAATCACTGCTTTGATGCGATTTCCATAAAAGATGTCCTTATGGTAACCCTTCGCAAGCACTACACATTTTCATAAGCATTTCCATATGTATCTGAAGAAAGACAACATGTGCAGGAAGAAAAAATGAGCTCTAACTAAAAGATGGACCCAGAGTCGAAATCCTTGGCTCTGCCACTAAGCAAGTAAGAAATTAAGTCAATTACATAAATAATATCCCTGGGCTCTAGCTCCTCAATCATATAATGAATATGATAAAGAAAACCTTATAAGAGTGACATGAACATGAAATGAGACAATATATTAAGCCACTCTCTAAAGGACAGGCATAGTAAGTGACCAATAATTTTACTAACATCTATTCTTTGGTAAGAAAATAATGGTAACCATGACAATAGTAGGTCAAGAATAAGACCCAAATATATCAAGAAATCAAAAACTCCTTTTATCAGATTTGTGTTAATTTAGTACAATGATAAGCTCTGTGTTTATCACCAAGTACAAGAAAAACAAAATGAATGCTTACATATATACAAGCAGTATTTCTGTGAATTCATTAAAAACTAATTAACCATCTTCCATGCATGGGCAGTATGGAGATAAATGGCATAGTTCCTGAGATCAGTAAGCTCATAATTCAGATAAGGGTTTAATTAACTGTATACTTGCAAAGCCAGGTAATTGTGAAATATGAACTTAGGATGGACATTCAACCAGATTTGAAGGAGAGGGCAGAATTGAAAGACGGCGTCCCAAGGGCTCTGGCATCAAACTGAGCTTTGAGAAATCAGGCTTTTCCAGGTGTAGAGGTGACGGCGAGGGCAGTGGTGAGTGGAACGTGCCATCTAAATGAAGGGGCAGTGTGTGAAAGCCACAAGGCCATCAAAACCCATCTGTATCCTTGAAAAGTCAAACATGTCAGCCTTGCTCAAACACATTTACTAAGAATATTATGATGACAAGCAGGAATTCCACATTGGCAGGTAATCAGAGAGTACGGTTGCCAACCTTAGAAAACACAACTTTTCTTGATCAGAGACATGTGCATGTCGGGTAGCAACTAAATACAGAAACCTAGAGGCCATAGTTCATTTTGAATTTACACTGTGCTGGGGCTACAGCATAAGAAAATTAGCAAGACAAGGAACACCTTCACCACGTAGGGAAAAGCGGGGACTGGAAGAGATAAGAGAGGAAGCAACATTAGACACATATATGAAATTACCTGAAACAACACTAATTGCCTAAAACATTCAATATAATTCATCACAGCAGAAGTCCAAAGAAGAAAGAACACATGGTCATATCTATAGATTTAGAAGAGGCACCTGATGGGAGTCAACACTCAGTAGAACACCCCCCCGACCCCAAAAAAATAAAACTAAGAAAGAAATAAAAGTTCCTTAGCATCATAAAGATTACTTATGCCACTGAAACAAATGCTTCAATACTCGCTATCATAATTAACCATGCTAACCCAAAGCTTTCAGGCTGGGGAGAAAACCAGCTATTCCCTCTCACTACTGATCACCAATGCTGGAATTAGAATCCTGGCTAATGAAGGTTGGATGAAGACAAAGAGGAGAATGACAGATCCGTGTTTATAGGTAACGTGATGATACAGAAAATCTAAGAGAATAGACAAAACACAAAAGGACAGATTCTTGGAGCATTCAGCAAAACTGTGAGACACAAAGCTAGGATAGAAAAGACCATTGCGGGCTGGAGAGATGGCTCAGAGGTTAAGAACATTGCCTGCTTTTCCAAAGATCCTGAGTTCAATTCCCAGCAACCACATGGTGGCTCACAACCATCTGTAATGGGGTCTGGTGCCCTCTTCTGGCCTGCCGGCATACACACAGACAGAATATTGTATACATAATAAATAAATAAATAAATAAATAAATAAATAAATAAATAAATAAATAAATAAATAGATAAATATTTAAAAAAAAAGAAAAGAAAAGACCATTGCTTGCTTACATATCAAAAACAAAAAAGGAGGAATTTGAGGTCAAAACATTTATACTCCTAAATATAAAATATTTACTTACAGAACTAACAAAAGACAGATAAATTATTTTTATAAGGTGAGGTTGGAGAGGTTAAGGGCGCTTGTTGCTCTTGCAGAAGTCCCAGGTTCGGTTCCCAGAACCCTCATGGTGGCTCACAACTATTTATTAACCCCAATTCCAGGTGATCATACATCCTCTTCTGATCTCCATAGGCACCAGGCAAACATGTGGTACACATACAAACAGGCATATAAAATACTCACACACATAAAAATTTTAATATTTATGTAAGGACGCCTATGAAATTTAATGAAATATATCCAGTAATTAAATAAGTAGAAAAATATTCAATGTTCATGGACAGAAACATTCAATATTGTCAACATTGATGATATGAGTTTGACAATAACTTGCAATTCAACATCAAACTCAAAATTCATGAAAGAAATACCTTATATTTTTTTGCTCTCTAAAAGACAACATACAGAAAATGAGAAAACAATCCATATATGGGCAAACATTTGAAAAAGACATCTGATAAAAGCCAGCTGTCCAAAATATGCAAAAACTCTCCAAATTCTATCATTAAAAGATGAACGGACTGCTTAAAAAAAAATCAATAAAACAGTCTGAGAAGATAGCTCAGTCCCTAAATACTTGCCACATGGCATATGGACTTGAATCCAATCCCCAGAACCCACATAAAAAGCTGGCCTCAGAAGCACACACTTGTTAGCTCAGTGATGGAGAAATGGAAACAGGTTGATGCCTGGATCTTATTGGCTAGCATAGCCTAGTTTGACATGTGCCAGGCCAGTAAAAGGCCTTGCTTCCAAAAACCAGTTTGAACAACATCCTAAGGGATTACACTCAAGATTTACCTCTGTTATCTATCTACATATGTATGCATGGGCACACACACCCACATGAGCACACACTCATGTGCATATAGACACATACCTAAAAAATGAGGAACAAAAGATTCACCGCCGGAGGAAATGGCAAGACAACATACAATAGATGTCCAGTGGCTAAGATGTTAGAATGACACAACATAAATTGATGAGCTACCACTCCACAGACATGGAAATGACCAAAATCCAAAAGCCTACAGTGCAAACATCCACATAACATGCAGCAAGCAACAGGAATGCTCAGCCACTGCCTGTGGAAATGTGAAGTGGTATGGCCACTTTCAAAGACAGTTTCTCGTTTCTTATAAAACTAATAAGCATACTCTTACTATAGAGTCCACCAAGACTGGTATTTACCCAAAGGGACAGAAAACTTACATACACACAAAATATACACACTGGGTATTCATAGTAGCTTTTTAAAAAATAGTTTTCTGGTTGTAAATAACTACAGTGTCCTTTGATGGGTGAATGAATAAGGAAACTGTGATCCATTCAGGCAATGAAATAGTGTTCAGTCATAAGCAATGAGCTGTCAATCCAGGAGACACACAGAGGACTTAAAGGCAGACTACCAAGTAAATGAAAAGTCATAGCGTATGACTCCCCAGACACGGCGTTCTGGAAATGCCAGGCTTTGGAAACAGTGAAAATATGAGGAGTTTCCATTGAGGGCTGTATGGGAACTTTGCATGCTTTTCATTTAATTTTGCAGCAAACTTAAAATTGCTATAAAAATTCAGTTTCTTGGAAAGGAAAGAAGGAAACAAATTTAGCATCAAAAGTCAATACAATATGAGATGTGCCCAAGTTGCCAAACACTGCTACAGAAACAGGAGAGAAAGGTGCTGCTTATGTATTCTAGTAAGGGACTGTGAAAAATGTCCAGAGACCTGCTTATGGGAATCAATCACAATTTTAACCGATGAACATTTGGGGCTGGGATGGGGCGGGAAGTCAAAGAGGAATAATTTTCAGTTACACCAAATAATATTTTTACTTTATAATCAACTAGGCAATATGAAAAACAATGTGAGCTATGAACTCAGAGAAACAAACATAAATACGCATACACTTTTATGGACCTGAGAAATCAGTTGATGCAAGGTGGGTCATGTGGATGACAGACAGGATCTTTCTTTGCACTTGGCTTATTTGATGAGCTAAAAACTTGACAACTGTATACTAACACAATAGAACTTCACATGAGAAATCAGAATTTTCAGTTAAGTTTGCTGTAAGGACTATGAATTTATCCCCCCAAACATACCTATTTTAGGGTCAAGGCACAGTGTATTCAAACACGCAACTTCTAACCATAAGAATTCTAATAATAAAGCCGGGCAGTGGTGGCACACACCTTTAATCCCAGCACTTGGGAGACAGAGGCAGGTGGATCTCTGCGAGTGTGAGGTCAGCCTGGTCTACAGAGTGAGTTCCAGGACAGCCAGGGCTGTTACACAGAGAAACCCTGTCTCAAAAAACCAACCAAACAAACAGAAAAAATTTCAATAACGCCACCCCTCCTTAAAAACTAAATACCAACTATAAAAATAAACCAGTGGTAGTATTATGAAAGTTACTGCCTAAAAATGTTTACTTTAAAAGTTAATCTGTAGCTTTCATAAATAAAATCTGATTATTCTATTAAATATGTCCCTTTTGTTTTTCATAAGTATTCTTTCCTTTTGAAAAGTTATTTGAGAATTTCATACAGTAGATTTTTATCCTGTTCTTTCCCATAACCCAACTCCCCCTAGGTTATCCCCTTCTCCCTACCTAATCAACCCCATGTTCTTTTTTTCTTTTAAAAAACAAAACGCAAAATTGGAAAAATGCTACTAAGAAGCATGGGTTCTGATTTATATTGGCCAAGTACTCCTGGGAATGGCAGCCCTGGAGAGTGGTTGATATGTCCAATGTCACGCCATCGAATAAGATGCTTTTTCCTTTCCCAGCATCTATTATCTGGTGGGATGTGCCTTTAAATATACCCTTCTGAAGGATTCCTAATTATGCTATAAATCAGACAATCTGATCTGTATTAAATCAGGAAATATATTCCGGGCCACACTAGTAATGCTTGTTAAAGGGATAAATAAATGTTAGGTTGATTTGATTAAGTTCTTCCAAAAATAGAGGTTAGGTGATGCAATCAAACTAGAAATTATCTTTAGCTTTCATTTAACAAAAGGAATGTCATAACGTGCTTATATTTGGGCTAAAGATCAAGAGATAAGGTATTTCACAATTACAAGGAATATTCTCTTGGTGATGCTGGCATTAGAAATGAAATTATTTCCATGCTTTTGTAAATAACCATGATATGTTTGTAATTCTAAAGCATTTGATGAGGCCAGCTGTTGTTCTTGGACATAATCCAGGGCACCATATTCATCACAGACTGCCTCAGTTTCCCTGAGAGTTCCTCCTACCTTTCAAAGTCTCCATGCTCAGTGACTAGCCTATGACATGCATGTGCAAACAGCAGAGTCCATGACTTCAGGTACAGGGACAAAGTCTGCATCCACTTCAGCTCAACTCTCCAGCCTTGCATTTTACACTAAACCCCTACATTATAGCTCAGGGAATGTTCTCTTCACCAGAAGAGAACTTGTATAATACAAAAGCCAAAATATGCAACGACTCTGCCTTCTGTGGCTAGTTTTATCGCGTTACAAGCATTGAGTTCACAATTTTATGTTGCTCAAGATGGTGGCTCTGGTCATTTCTGTCCCCTTTTTAATTGTTGTTTTTAATTTTATGCACTAAGATAGTGATTTAACCCCTTCTCCCACGTGATTTTTACATTTCACCCTCATTTAAATTTGAAGTTTTAATGAATGTCCTACAATGTAGTGTTCAGTTGCACCATGCAATTATGTGGACGATGGACTCGGGCTGCTGGACATCATTAGCTGTAATCAGCCTCTGAAGGAGAAGTTTGAAGTACATGGGTTTGTGAAACTTTCCATTATGACTGTAACCTCTCCTTAATGATAAACATTTTATTTTTCTGGTCTAAGAAACAACAAGAAAAGAATGTCATATGTAAAAAACATGAGCTCATGAAGAAACCCTGCAGTCTTGGCTCCATTTCCCACCCATCATCTGAGCTTTTATTGCTAATAGAGAATGCATAATTCTCAGACCTGAAAACAAATTTTCATTCTACAGCAGGTACCCACGACAAATACAAAATGTTCCGTTTCTCATGCCGGCTTACCCTAACTGATGAAAAGAAAGATTTCTGCCCAAAATTAAGTGGTCAAAGCAAAAACACACAGCTCATAATGAGGGTTTATTATTATTACGCCAAAAGTAATTACACATTTGCCCTTCTTCATTGGGTAGAAAAATAGCAATGTATCATGCATCCACATGCATCCACGTGGTTCCCCCTTTTACCTCACTGGGATAGCTCCGGCTAAATTTAACCACTTTAATACTTGGCTGACTGTCTAAGCCTACTTGTTGCATATGTTCGTACAACTCCCAGAATTTAGAAGACAACAGAGCGCCACTGCCAACACTTTTCTTTTGATCTAACAACAAAAGAAAGGAGAAATGTAAGCAAGACACAATCCCACCTAACAGCGTTTTTCTTTTCTAATATAATCTGTGTCTATATAGGAGACTCTTTTGCTAAGGATTATAAGAAATATGTATACACTACTTAAATTCTGTCACTACAACCTGAGTATGTGGAGTAACAAACTGCCACCCTTCAGGAAAACACCCTTGGTGGTAAAGTACCACTAACGAATATAAAGACTTTTTTCCAAGGCAATTCCTGTAATTCAAACAGTCTGCTCAGTGCACAGATTTATCCATAGACACAGAGAAAATTGCTTTCTCAGGAAACAATACTTATAAATCACAAGAACTGAGTAACAAGTACAGCTGATGAGACGCTGAACACCCAATTTCTTTCAGTGGGTCCATTTTCACATTTCAAGTCAGCTGTGAATGAATCTTCCACACTCAAATTAAAATAGGCAATGCTAATACATCTTGTCTTAACTTCTTGTATCACACACACGACACACACACACACGTACCCATGCATGCATACATGTACCCATGTACACAGACACACATGTACCCAAGTACACACACATACCCATGTACATACACACACATATCCATGCACACACACACGTACCCATGCATGCACACACATGCACACATGCGCCCAAAGTTAATTTCAGTATTGTTCCTCAGAAGCCATCTCTTTTTTTTTAAGTCAAAGCCTCTTAATAAACCTGGAAATTGCCTGCTATACTGGGCTGGGTTGTGAGTCCCAGGATCTGTCTATCTCTGCAAACCTGGCCAGGACTGACTCCAAGCACAGTCCACCATGGCAGCTTTTTATGGTGCTCATCCAACTCTACTCTGGCTCATAAAGTGCTGCCCAAGCACTTTAGCAATTAAACCCTCTTGCCAGCCCCAAGAAACCTTTTTATTATACAAAATATTTCTAGATTCTAAAATTGTAAACAATCACTTCACTTTTCTCAATGCTTAATGGTAAAGTGTGTGTGGCCACAGTCACTGGCTGAGAAAGGTCAGCTGTTGACAGGGTAGATGCTGTCCTATCGTCTCATGATCAGCGCTATCAGTTCCAGCTCTTGAAAGAAGGGTGTTCTAACTGCTGAAGTTAACACTAGGCATTGAAGCAGCTCGTGGAGGAAATGGGTGACACGTGTCTTATTTTTGAAGTTAGAGGACTCATAATACAAAACAATAAAAGTGCAAAAAGAGGTAAATGAAACCTCAGCTCCTTGCCACCCCCACTAAAACGACACATCCGCCGGCTCTGTGACGATCCCTCTGGGCTCTGCTGCACTATAGTATTCTAATGTAGGGATATACCATATCACAACTTTTTATTATTTTGTTATTTCTTAATCCAGACTGAAAAACATTCTTGCTCTATAAATGTCGACCCTTATGCCTCAACAAACACAGTCTTTAAGAGTCAGCTTAACTCATTCTTTACATTAGCGAGACCGCCAAGGAATAAGAATGTATTTGCCAACAATGTGATTCCTGTCTTAAATTCTTATCTGAAAACAAGAAGGTATGGTAAAATACTGCCCTAATCTTTAAGGTAACAACACAAGAAAAGCTCATGGCCAGATCACTGAGTCTTTGTCTTGGCTATTTTCTGTTAATGTGAAACAAACTGAAGTTTTCTGAGAAGAGGGGGCCTCAAGTGAGATCTTTCTGATATTCAGAAGGGAAGGGAAGTTACTGATACATGGGTAACCTCTAGTTGAAACAGTATTCTGAAGTCAGAAAGATTTTTGGCTTGTGAGATACATAAACACAGAGTCCTCTTATAAGTTGGCTGGCTCCAGATAAGTCAGTTCAAAGGGAGGCCCAATACGTACAAGAAAAAGGGATAGGGTGCTATGACTAACCTCAGGGGGCTGGTGTGGGGTCTCTATCATTTGAAAACTACTTGGGAGTCAAGAGTTAACTATTATTCCTTCCGTGTGAGCTATTGTGTGTTTGCATTATGTATCTCTGTGTGATGTGTATGCAGTTAGCATAGAGATGTGGGGGAGATGTGGTCGTAACTGGCATTTGAGTGGGAACAGTATACAATACTGCTTCTGTATACACAGCCAACTTAAATAGAAAGATTCCCGACACAGTGTAAATGAAAGGGAGGCCAAACAGAACACGCAGTTCACATGTCATTCTGTGGAGTTATTTTTACATCTTGTATAAAGAGCCTGAAATAGAATCAAAATTGTCAAAAAGTGATGAGAAATGGCAGAGTTATTCCCCGGTGTGCTTCCTCTGGAATCCTAAGAAATGTTATATTCTATTTTAGCAATTAAATCCCTACACCTTCAAAATTTTTCCTACTCCACTCCCTCCCTCCAACCCCACCCGAAAGATCAATTAGATGTATTCCAAATGGAGTTTGGCTTCTCTGTAACTAGGAAGGACTTGAATCCCTGTGGGTAGGTGGTTAGCCCTGCCTGGAAACATCCACCCTAGCTTGTGAGCCAAGGGCATGCTAAGAGACCCACCCTCAGCTGTCATCTTACTGGACACACCAAGATCGGTAGGATGGTGAGTGGGCAGTAGGTACCAGACACAGAGTGCCCTGAAAGAAACCTTAAAATAGTGACAGCAGGGGATTCTTGGCTGTCTACTCCGCCATGGAGTGAGCTCTCCTTTGGCTAAGAGTGAATCAGAGAAGCAGGTGACTAAGCTCCTGGTTCTTAGCATGGAGTCCAGTGCTACCTTCAGAATGTTGAGGCCACAGTAAGAGAATGTGCTATGACAATCTGTGAAGCAAAGCACAGGATGCTGGGAATTTCCATGCCGAGACCTTACAACAGAGTCCAAGACTAGAGTCTACTTTGACACGTATGAAGCCTCGGGTCGAGCATTTTACAGATCTTCAAGTGACTGTGATGTACAGCCAGGCCCAAGAGCCCATGAAATACACTGTACAGTTTTTCTTTATTTAGCTAGTTGTGCCTTATTTTTTTCAAGTAATTTCTATACTTTTTCTGTAACTTTTTATTTAAATTCTACTTACTGTGCTCAAATTTACTAAGTATTTCAGTTTTCTCTAAAACCAAAACATCTTAAGAAGTGAGAGGCCAGAAAAAATGTTCCGAAAGGAAAAGTTAGGATCAGTGTAGGCAAAACGTGCAACAGCAGGGCATATGTGTTAGGATGACTCTGAAGCCCAGGCTGAGCCGGCTCTGCTGTATTCCATCCCCGGCCCTCAAGATGCCTGATACAATTTTCTCTCCACTATATATTAGAGCTCTGTCAGTAAAACCACAGGTAATCTCCCTGCTGCACTGGCATATGAAACAAACAAATCACGGGAGATTATAGAGGTTGACCAAATTTAAAAGCCCACTGGGAAAAAGGTCTGTCAATTGTCCTTCTGCTTTGCAAAAAACAAAGTTGCTTCAGAATCAAAGTTCTGAGGGAAAATAACTTGAAAACTTCTTTGGCACAAAAGACTATTAATTATTTACTACCTGTCGTTCCATAGAACAGGCACATGTTAATAAACTCTCTTTAGACTGTGGAGAATAAGATGGACCATACTGATGAGATGATTGAAGCCAAATTAAAAGAAGGATTCATATTTTATTAAGGTTTGGATAATGTTCATTTCCATAATTACATATCACTCCTGAATAAGTGCCAAAAGGTCACTTAAATGATTGACAAAATACCTTTAAAACATTGAAAACTCCACTGAGGAAATAGTACATTGTCTTAGTTAGGGTTTCTATTGCTGTGAAGAGACACCATGACCACGGCAACTATTAAAGGAAAACATTTAATTGGGGTGGCTTGCTTACAGTTCAGAGATTTACTCAATTATTATAATGCAGGAGACAAGGCAGCATGCAGGAAGACATGGTGCTGGAGCTGATTGTCCTTATATCTTGATTCAAGGGCAACAGGAAGTGGTCTGTCTCACTGGGTGTAGCTTGAGCATAGGAGACTTCAAAACTCACCCCCACTGTGAATCACACTTCCTCCAACAAGGCCACACCTCTCATTAGTGCCACTCCCTTTGGGGGACATTTTCTTTCAAAACACCACATACATGCACTGAAAGATGAAAGATGATTTTAAAATAGAAATTTTTAAATAAGTAAGTATCAGAATCAATAGCAGAGGGAGGCAACAATGAAAGAATCCATATACAATAGCAACTGCGGGTGGAGTGAATAGAGACGGCACTTAAGTAAAACCTGTGCTGTGCAGTGAGCAAAGAGGATTACATTAAAGCTGAAAAGCAGAAAGAGGAAGAAACAAGAAAAAGTTGGAGTAAAGTCTCAAAAATGAGAGGTGAATGTATGAATCTGAGGGCACAATGAAGAGACTCTGGTTTACCTGCTAGCCTTGACTCAGGAAACAAAGCAAAAGCCTTGCTCTTTTAAACCTTTTGCATTTTTTGAAATTAAACTATAATTACATCTTCTCCTTTCCCTTTCCTCCCTCCAGCTCCTCCCATGTATCACCCTCTCCCAATACACACTCTGCTTACAGTTCATAGGTCTGTTCACTGGAACCTGTGGCTTACCCACTCGGGCCAGCGAGCCCTGGGAGTCCATCTCCACATCCCTGGTACCAGAGAGCCCCAGAGTTCACCTCTATATCACTGGTACCAGCCTTACAAGCACAAGCACCATGCTCAGACTTTCACACGCAGCTCCTCATGCCTGCATAGCAAGCATGTTTTGGACAGATCTACCTGCCCAGTCCCCAAAACACCTCACTTCCCTTCCCATCCTCCACCTCTTCCTCTTTCGTTTGTAATCACCTTTCTGCTTCCATGCCATGAGTACGCCACTGCTCCCTCACTCCCTCAAAACTTCTGTTTCCTTCCTTTCCCCATTTCTACTCTGACAGCCTACAGCTACACGCACAGCTACATACATGCACCCATATGGAAATTAAAACTTACGAACTGCATGTAAGAAAAAAACACAGAATTTGTTTTTCTGAGTTGGAGTTATCTGGCTGGACACTTCGCGGAGCTGTCCGTTTTCCTGCAAGTCCCATAATTTCATTATATTCCTCACAGATGAATACAATTCCATTGTGCACATGGACCACATTTTCATGATCCATTCATCTAGGCTAATTCCATCTCCTCACTCTGGGACTAGAGCAGCCACGGACATTAATGTGGAAACAGCCCCTTGGCAGGACAGGGCACCCATTTTATACATCCAGGATTACTGAAGCTAGGTCACATGGTAATTCTCCTTAACTGAGACACTGCCACACTGATGTCCACACCGGCTGCACCAGTTCACAAACATCCCCACCAGAAACAAACAAGGCTTCCCCTTCGCCTCAGAGACTATGCTGCAATTGTTGCCTTTCTTCCCTAATGATAGCCAGTCTGTCTGGGGTGAAATGGGCCTCAAAATAAGTTTTAATTTGCATATATCTCTAATAACTAAAAATGTTGAACAGTTTCAAAAATGGTTATTGACCACTTGTGTTTCTTTTAAGAGTGGTTTGTTTAGACCAACAGTCTGCATACTGACTAGCTTTGAGTTGTGGGGTGGGGTGGGTGGAGCGTCACCATCACTCCTTTCTTTAAATTTTGTTTCTTTTTATTCTTTTCTCATATATTGCATCCCTAGCTCAGACCGCATCATTGTTACTTCAGTCTCTGTGATTCCCCTCTGAACCCTGCTTAGTTGATGCTGTGGGCTTGTATACCATCATTTCTTAGTCTCAAAGTATGGCATCTACCACAGATGAGGTTCAACATAGTGAGAGTGAAGAAATATTTATATTTCAGAAAATACTTTTTAGCTAAATTCAAATAATTTAGCAATAAGAACTAACTAAATGATCATTTGTAGCTTGATAGGACAAATGATCTTAAAAAGAAATAAAGGGCTGGAGGGATGGTTCTTATCAGCAAAATGCAATTAAGAGGTCCTGAGTTCAAGCCCCAAAAGTTTCTGGGGTGTGGTGGGATGTACTATTAATCCAAGCAGTTAGGAGGTGAAGAAGGGCCCATACTGGTGCTTCTTAGCCAGTCAGCCTAGCCTAATTAAGGAGACCCAGATCCTAGTGAGAAGTCCTGCCTCAAAAAGACCAAGAAGTATCACCCTCCTGATGAAGGGCAACTAAGATCTTAAATTTCACACACACACACACACACACACTTGCACATGTGTGCGCATAGACACTTGTTCCCATATAAATATGAGCACGCATCTGAGCATACACTCACTCACATACTCACATGTACATATGTGTGCCCCCATCCCCAATATACATGCGCATAATAGAGTTAGCTGTCCGTGCTAGCCATAACACTTGGTATGAAAAACATATCATTAGAAAAGCTTTTGTTGATAAACATATCTTGAAAGTCTTAGGCTAAAGAAATATACTATTAAAATTAATTTCATTTGATTTTTGCTTTTTAACACAGCTATTAGAAAATCTAAAATCACACATAGGGCTTGTATTACATTTTCACTGGAAATAATGGCACTAGATACTGAGCGGCTAAAGAATAAAAGACAGTAGAATCTGGGATTACCTTGAAGAAAACTTTAAGCATATTGCAGTACTCATTTCCACAATCAGATTCTCTTTGGTAAGGTAGACATTATTTTTATTAGTATCACTATTGTTTGCGTGTGTGCACTGGGGAAGGGGAACAAGTGTCATGTCGTGTGTGTAGTCGTCAGATGACATCATCGTGGAGTCAGCTCTCTCCTTCTACCTTTCTGTGGAGTGTAGGGATCGAACCCAGGCCACCTGGCTTGCACAGCAACATTCTTACCCATGAGCCATCTTGCTGGCCCCTAACCCGTCTTTACTATCACATGCTTATAGATATTCAGTAGGAATACACAGATGAGCCCATGAATAGAGTGTAGAAGGATCAAAGGTATGTGGGTGAGGATACTTCCAACTAAGAGGTTAATCCTCCTTCAAATTCAAAGGCAGAGGAGCCCAGGATGTGTGAGAAGGCAGAGGGGCAGGCCCTGAGGCCACTTCACCACAGAGGCAAGCTCTCCCTCTCCCACACAGGGTAGGGACTCAGCCAGCACAGCATATGCTAACAGTGGCCAAGCATCCCTCAGTCTATGTACATGTGGGGTGATGTCAGCACACCTGTCAACGACAGCACCCATCAGAGAGTGCTGCAGACAGGAAACCAGGCAGGAAGGGACACCCTGCTCTGACAGAGAGAAGATCCCCATCCATTTCAGTCAAGGTGGACTTGGCATTTCATGATGCTCAAGAGTTGCCAGTGAAAGCTGAAGATTACAGAGGAGTACATTTGAAAAGAAACAAGAGGATTAGAGAATGGCTGGTCACAAGTATACTCAGAAGGAGCATTGTAAACATAGGGGATGGTTGGCGCCCATCAAGGCCGTGACTTGGGGAAGGAAAATGGTCAGACGAAACAGACTAGACTCTAGGTATCTGTCTTAGGGTTTCCAGTGCCGTGAAGAGACACGATAGCCACAGCAACTCTAATAAAGGAAAACATTTAATTGAGGTGGCATCTTACAGTTGAGAAGGTCAGTCCACTATCATCATGGCGGCATGCAGGAAGCCATGGTGCTGGAGAAGGAGCTGAGAGTCCTATGTCTTGCAGGCAACATGAAGTGGACTATGTATCACACTTAGAGAAATGAGCATATGTGAGACCTCAAATTTTGCCTCCACAGTGGCACACTTTCTCCAACAAGGTCATACCTACTCCAACAAAGCCACACCTCCTAATAGTGCCACTGCCTTTGGGGGCCATTTTCTTTCAAACCACCACAGAATCTAAAACACGCATGTGCTCATGATTTGGCTTTTCTTTTTTGATTATTCTAACTTTTTTCTTCTGGATTTTAAGGAAAAGCTTTGAAAGAGGCAATTTCAAATATCTTCTTAAAATTGCTTTTCATTGGGCAGGTGGTGCACTCCTTAATCCCAGCACTCAGAAGACAGAGGCGGGTGGATCTTTGAGTTCAAGGCCAGCCTGGTCTACAGAGCAAGTTCCAGGACAACCAGGGCTATGCAAACAAAACAAAACAAAAAAAAAAACCTGTCTTGAAAAACCAAAAAAAAAAAAGGGGGGGGAGAAGGAGAGGAAGAAGAGGAGGAAGAGCAGGAGGAGAAGAAATTACTTTTTCCAGAATCCAGTGCAGTTGGATTGGCTATGATGGACAGGTATAAAACAAGGACCCTCTTTCAAATTAAGTCTCACTGGCCTTTATTCTTGGCACTATGGAAAAAATTTTAAACAAAACTTCAAATGGTTGCTTAGTAATTTGGCTCTACAAACTGTATACTGAGTGAGATAGCTCAGTAGTCATAGAATCTACTTGTTTTTAGTAAATGGAGACATTTCCATTAACAACTATTAAAATATTTTAATCATAACATGAAAATGACAAATATTATAAAAATAACAATATGGGTATTTTTAAGAAATTAATTTATGTCTGTAGGTATTTTGCCTACTTTATGACTGTGTACCACATTCATTCAGTTCCTGCAGAAGCCAGAAGAGGGCATCAGATGCACTGGAACAGGAGTTACACGTGGTTGTAAATGGCCATGTGGGTGCTGGGAATTGAACCCTGGTCCTCTACAAAAGCAGCCAGTGCTATTAAACACTGAGCTATCTCTCCAACCCCATGGATACAGATTTTTAGATGTAAGAATGGTAAAGAGTTTGCCTTGTTTCTAAGATAGAGTCTTGCTATGTAGCCTACATAGGCCCCAGCTCAGAGCAATTCACCTGCGGAAGCCTACCAAGTGCTGTCGTTATCAGTCATGGGTCACCACAACTTGTCAAAAAGGAAGCTTTTTAAAGCTGCTTTCAGCACTATAATACCATCCTGTAGTTCTGCCTTTATTTTGATGGGCCTGTGTTGTTTTGAGTTTCCCCCTGGAAATACTCAATGATAGAATTGGAGCTGTAGGAAGAGATAAAATGCAGCATGTGTGAATTTAACACATTCATGTACACGTTTCCTAATGAAGTATTTGATTTGTGGGTCTGATATTTCCCTCTTGACATCAGCATATTCTTTGCTGTCTGGAGGAACAACTTTGGTTTTTTTTTTTTTGTTTGTTTGTTTGTTTGTTTTTATGGTGCCGAGGATTGAACCTGGGGCCTTGGATGGCTTCACCACTGAGCTTTACCCCCCCCCACATCCTCTTAGAGAAACAACATTTTATATGAAAGCCCTTAAAATACTAATTAGAAAACACCTATTCCCATTAGAATACAGCGTCAGATCTATCAACAGTCTACACTAGTGTCCAGATAGAATACATTCCTTTCTTCCTGGACATATGTCCTTCCTGGATAGGATACACCCATCCCATAAGGAAATGTTTTAAGTTTTTAAATTTGCACGAGCATTGGAGAAGAATATATTTTGTAGACATATAATGTTAAAGAAATACTTTTTGTATGGCCTAAATTACAGAAGCAAAAGTCTAATAGAAATATCTAATTTTAGTATTATTTCTATAATTATCTAATACTGTCTTTCATTTGCTATTTTAGCTTATAGTTTTCCCCCTAATATAAAAATCCTAAAGTATCCATAGTAAAAAGAAAGGAAGGAAGGAAGAAAAACAACAGGCAAAGATTCAATTGCTCACCGAAAAGGCCCAATTTATTCATTGTTTATCAAGAAATATCTTTTCCTTGGCAAAATGTTCTTAGATATAGCAAGTTATCAAGTTAATACATCATTAGCACTAGAATAGAGTATCTGTAGGCACAAGAATTAGCTTTAACGGTGATTGTGTAACGCCATGCACATAATAACTCTGGCACACACTAAAACATTCAACACATGCTATTTTCAAGTTGTTTATATGTATGAATGTTTTGCGGTATGTATGTATTTGCACTGTGTGCATACTTGGTACTCATGGAGACCAGGAAAGGGTGTCAAATCCTCTGAAGCAGGGAGTAGCAGATGGATCTGAGCCAACATGTGGATACTGGGAACCCGACTCATGTCCTCTGGAAGGTCAGCACGTGCTCTTAACTCCCGAGCCATCTCCCTAGCCCCTCGCTAAATATTTTTATGTGAATGTGAATAATTTCTTCCTGACTCAATTTTTCTTTGTGAACACCTAGAAGCAAAGATAACAAGACATGATCCTCAACCTCAGAAGAGTAGTTGTAAGGTGAACATGTGGAATGCTTCCTGGGGGCACCATGGAATGGGGGTCGGGGAGTCAACGATGAACAACAGCCAGCCGGGTGCAAACAGAAAAAGGAAGAGATGAGACACAGGAAAGCCTGAAGATGAGGGAAGCAGAGGGGGCTCAGACATGGCAAAGTCCACCTGGCTACAGAGCAAATAAAGGGCAGAGAACCAGAGAGGCAGACAGGGGCCAGCCTGCAGACCTGCTTTGATTTGTCTGATGGGCGGAGAGGCGTGCTTAACAGCCTTGTGCAGGAGATGACAGGTTTTGATATCAGATAATTTGCCCTGACAACACTGCAGAAGACGGGAGGACTGAGTGTCAGAGCAGTCGCAAGGGAAAAGGAGCTGGGCCTAAAGGAAGCAGCAGCACCATGAGAATGGAAGCAACTGATGTCCACATTGTTTAAGACAGAAATGCTCATTTCTGCAGTCCATTAGAACCCACAGAGACCTGCTCCAGACCACACAGCACCCCGCCTTTCCTCTGAGCTTCTGCCTTAAGGAACACACCCTGTCCTCCTGTGAGATTTACTGACAGTCTTATGATGTTTGTCGGCATGTCTAAGCCATTGGCTGCTTGGGGAAGAGAAAGGATAAGAACTCCAGACTTAGAAAGTGCAATCACCTGGACTTGATGCCTAGAAATGAGGAAGAGGTGATGGGAAGGACAGAATTTAGGATGATGGAGAGAACCAAATGATGGACCTACCAATTGATACGGGTAAAAGGTGGCAGAGGAGAGACAGTGTGGGAATGCAGGATGCTTCTAGGAGAAAGTTCAATGGAGAGAGAATAAAAGAATAAAAATTGGAGGTGAGCTAAGTGTTGTGAAACAGACCGAGAATCCCAGCACTCATAATGAAGGGGCAGGAGAGTTGCTATGAGTTCAAGGACAGACTGATCTATATAGCAAACAACTACATAGCAGGCATATCTAGTGAGATTCTGTTTTAAGAGAGTGGAGGAAGGGAGAAAGGGGAGAGGGAGGGAGAAGAGTGAAGAGAGAGGGTATGAGAGAGAGGGAGGGAGGGAGGGAGAAAGACAGAGAAAAATAGAGATTCAAATGAATGAGAATAAAGCATGTAATCTAGAAAACTGATGTTGTCAGAATACAGATCACAGAGAAAATGCAGGTAGCAGTTCTCTTGTAGAGCTAGAAGAAATCAGTGTGAAAATATAGAGGATTTTCGCAGAGTTTGAAAAAGGAACTGAAGGGGACAGCTGAGGAAAAATGGCCCCAGCTGCAGAGGGAAGAAGGGAGAAGGCAGTAGAGCAGAAGGAGGAATTATCATGAAACCTCCAAGGAGAATGAACACTAAGAGGACATGATGGTCAAAGACAAAAGGAAGTCAAAGTCATCAAATATGAATTAAGACTTAGTTCAATAAGGTGGGTACCTAGAACCCTACTTTGAGCACGGCTGCTGGGGTTTTGTGAGAGTCCCCGTGGCTGCACGGAGACAGAAGATGAGGATGAGTAGAAATGGAGGTGATTACCAGAATGAGAAAAACTATCCTTTAATGGAGTTCAAGTATTTTCTTCTTACTGCCCCGTTTCATCAGTGGTTTCCTCACTAAAAATAACATGGCGTCCTCTAACTAAAGGGGAAATGCATAATCCCACAACTTTACACCAGTTGTGAAGCTGGGAACTAGAGATGCTACCCCCATTTTCAAGGCATCTTCTATCTTTTCATAAAGACATTATAATATTTTAAAAGTTCAAAAGGCATATGCTTAAAGTGCATTACCTCAGACTAAGTAAAATGAGCCTTATGAAGCATTATTTTGTCTCTTACATTTCATTTATTTCATGGAGAATTGCTGAATCATAGCATAAATACGCCTACTTCAGACATGATGGACTGTCACTCTAAAGGCTTCCCCCCGACCTCCAGAATCTTAAGCTGATGTAAACACTCCACTCCCAGGAGGAAGGACCATGTAGTGTGAGGATAACCTCTCTGCTAGGTGAGTCAGTCCAGGAAAGAGTAGCTCATCGCTGTCTTGATTTCCTACTGAAAAGGTTAGCTCCTTGGGAAATGGAGACAATGTGTACTCTGTTCACTAGAAAATGCAAGTATGTCGAGTGTGGTGGCACACACCTTAGTCTGAGCACTTTGGGAGGCAGAGGCAGGTTTTGCTCATGGTCAGCCTGGTCTACAGAGTAATTTCTAGGACAGACAGGGCTGCACAGAGAAACCCTATCTCAAAAAACTGGGAAAATTACTAAGTTAACTAATTAATTAAATAAAATAAAAAAGAAAGAAAATTGCAAATACAACTTAATGCTCTTTACAAAATAATTTTAAAAGTATTTTTTCTTGCCAGCAGTTGCTCTACATTGGTTTGAAGACATGAAGAGTGAAGAACAAAATTTGAATAACCCAAAGCCTTCGCCGGCATTGGCAGTAAGTACATTGTGCTTCAGCAAAATCTTGCTGATCTTTAATTCAGCATCAACTTTCAATACAAACTGCTACGATTTAAGTCAAACCAGGAACCGGCTTCTACTAAACAGCCGTTTTGCTTAAATCTGCAACATGGTTGATATATTAAATAAAAATAAGTAAAATGAAGCTATATAAAACAGAAATCAGGGTTTCTTTTCCCCTTAAGCCAACAGACTTAAGACCTGACTCAGGAAAACGTATTCAGGAATAAGGCAGCAACTCCATGGCAGATCCGGTGAGACCCACGGCTTACTGACAATTTTAGTTTGTTTGCTGCTGCTGCTGCTGCTGTGTTGGAACACTGACCAAAAAACACCCTGTAGAGAGAGGGTCCACTTCAGCATCACCCTATAGTCCATCATGAAGGGAAGTTTGTAGGCAGTCCCTCTGTCTATGTGTTGCTTTTATCGGTTAATTAATAAAGAAACTGCCTTGGCCTCTTGATTAAAGTTCACAGCATCTATCTCCATCAGCTTCGTGGCTTCTCTCTCTGCCTTCCTTCTCCAGTTTTCCCCGCCTACCTAAATTCTGCCCTATCAACAGGCCAAGGCAGTTTCTTTATTCATTAACCAATAAAAGCAACACATAGACAGAGGGACCTCCCACACCAGAAGTTAGTACAGGAACTCAAGCCAGGAACCGAAGCCGAGACTATGGAAGAACACCCTGCTTCCTGGCTTGGTCAGCTGCCTTTCTTATCTGACTCAGGCCCACCCGCCCCGGGATGGCACCACACACAGTAGAATGCGACTTTCCTTTTTACCGCTCAAGAAAATGCTCCACAGATGTGGCCCCGGGCAGAGCAGATGAAGGCAATTCCCCAAGCGAGGTCCCCACTTCCCAGGTAGGTAAACTTGACAACCAAGATTAACCAGCCACACTGGCAT
This sequence comes from Ondatra zibethicus, assembly GCA_004026605.1. Classification (NCBI taxonomy): domain Eukaryota; kingdom Metazoa; phylum Chordata; class Mammalia; order Rodentia; family Cricetidae; genus Ondatra; species Ondatra zibethicus. The sequence continues at coordinate 62,907 of PVIU01005875.1, forward strand.
ACTGTCTGCCCTCTGGCTAAGGAGGTCATGGCACTCATTCAACATACACTAAGCAGCTAAGGGTGTATTAAAGTTACAAGAGGCATAAAAATTAAAATGTGGCATTCTTAATGCCTGTGATTCGGGCTGCAGGCTGCAACTGAAGGAGAAGGGGGTTCTTACCCTAAGCTGGGGAGCTGGGAAATAGTAAGAGAATGCTTCCCCAGGAGGGCCATTCTGGCTGGATTCTACAATACACCTGTGGGTTAGCCAGGTGAAGAGAAAACAGCTGATTTTGTGTCTGGAGGCAAAAGAGAGCAGGAACATGTTGGAAACCAGGAAGTCTGATCCTCGCCTGGATGTCTGGAGTCTAGCCTGAATGGAAGATTGGCAGGACATGAAACTGGAGAGATGGGTAATTAGGTCCAGACATGCTGGCTGTGCATGGTAAGCGGCCCCTGAAAAGGCCACAGTAACCCCAGCTTCCATGGGCTTCAGCACCCTAGAGGAGGAAGATCCTTGCCTCTCTCCTAACGAGTGGTTTATGGGCGAGAGAAGCAGGATGTCACATCTAAGGTTTGTGGCTCTGATTCATCTAAAGATTGGATGCTCTCATTCATCTAAAGATCCCACTCTGGGGACATCCAATTGCCACAGTCCTAGAAGCCCTTTGGATAGGCCCACATAGTCTCTGATGCCATTCACGTGAGCTTGTCAGCAGATTCCCCCTACATTCTGTCATGAATTGCTTGGCACCGTGATGGACACTGTTGCATGAGGAGGCGTGCAGGCTGCGTCCTTCCACCCTGCTCCTGGCCGCTGAAATAATTACACAGAAACTGTATTCATTTAAACACTGCCTGGCCTATTATATCTTGGCCAACTCTCACATATTCGTTTAACCCATTTCTAATAATCTGTGTGTCACCACGAGTTGTGGCTTACCAGGAAAGATTCAGTGTGTCTGACCTGGCAGCTTCATGGCAAGCGGCTCTCCCTGACTCTGCCTTCTCTCCCCCAGAATTCCGTTCTGTCTACTCCCCCCCACCTAAGGGCTGCCCTATCAAAAGGCCAAGGCAGTCTCTTTACTCAACCAATGAAAGCAACACACAAATACAGAAGATCCTCCTACAGGACACCTCAAATGCAATTTGTAGAGCGCATCAGTTGGAACTACCCACTCATAGCTCACACACTCAACTGCGAAATAACATCTGCGCTGTTTTAGAGCAATGTGTTAACATTACTATTTTAAGGATTTTAAGCAAAACAAAACAAATAATGTTTCAGCTTGCAATTTTAAACACAGGGAAACTGTCTAAACGAGGAAGCAATAAGAAACTATCTTACATATTTCAGCAGGCTAGTGACATTCTACTCCTAAATCTCAATCTGTCATCCAAAAATGTCAGCAATCAACCTGAATAACGTCTTACTTTAATTTTTATCTTATTTTATTTTTTTTAATTTTGGTTTCACAGGACAGGGCTTCTCTGTGTAATAATCCTGGTTGCCCTGGAACTTACTTTGTCCTCGAACTCACAGAGATCCACCTGCTTTTGTTCCCTGAGTGCTAACATTAAGGGGTATGTCACAGCTAGCTTTCCTTTAATTTTTAATATTTTAAAGATAAAAACATAGAACTTGCAAATATTAATAAGGTGACTATGTAAAGGTTTTTATACATGAGTATACCATGCTATGTTTAATTAAATTAAGCATCTCTAGGTCCTCAAATAGTTATTATTATTATTTTATGATAAAAAAAACTTTCAAAGAAATTGTAGACAACACAAAAATGGAAAGATAGTCCATATCCATGGATTAGAAGAACTAATATGGCTAACATGTCCACAACAGCCAAAACAATCTTCAGATTCTGTGTAATTCCTATATATTCATCAATGAACTACTAAACACTTCTAAAATATTTAAGGAGACACAAAGACTGACAAATATTCTCAGTTTTCTTGGGCAAAAAAGTAGCAAGCATGTTGAATTACACTCCATAGCTTCAAAATCCATTAATATGTTGTTACAGTCAAACAGCATGGAGCAATAAGCTACAGCCCAGACTGACTCAACAGCCACACTAAGAACACACCTAGGAGAAAGAATGACGGTCTTTTGAATAAATGGTTCTGGGAAAATTGATCTCCACATATACAAAAATGTCACAAGGTTCCTATGACTCAGTATACCAACAAATCTACTCCAGACAGATACAGGATACAAGCTGTGACATGATCTTACACTACACACGAGAAGAAAGCAAAGGCAAAGCTTTGAGACACTGCTCTGTCTAGGGAGACCTCCCCCAGTCCAGCAAACTAAACTAAATGCATACAAACACAATTATGGCAAACTTAAAGGTTCTTCACAGTACTAAAAATCAGCCAACCACAGAGACAACTTCTACAATGGGACATGTTTGCAAACTGCCCCTCTGACCAAAGGGCAGATAGCAAAACACAGAAGCAAAAACACACCCAAACAACCCAACTGAAAAAAAAACATGGGCTATGGAATTACATTGACATTTTTAAAAAGACAATATAAGCAGTCAATAGGTATAATCACCCCATAGCACCAACAACCAAGGAAATGCAAATCAGAGGATTAATGATATATCCCTTTATTTGCCCCAGTAAAATGGTGGCTGTAAAAAGACTAAAGAGAAGTGTTGATAAGGATGTGGAGAACAAAACAAAACAAACACCTCTCACAGCTCATGGAGATGCAAATTGGTCTCCTATTGCAGAAAGCGGCATAGAAGATCCTCAAAAGCTTATAAAGGCAACTGCTAGCCACCAGGCTAAGTACACTTCCAGGAGAATGAAGTCAAGTGCAAGAGACACCTGTACCCCTGTGCAGCATTGTTCACAATAATAAAGAAATATACACAAGTCACTGTCAATCAATGGCCGGTAGATTAAAATATGGGGTACATATACACAGCAGAAAAGTATTCCACTAACCAAATCGAAAAGAATGAAACATTGTGAGTTACAGCAACGTGGGTGGAACTACTGTTGTGTTAGAAAAAGCCAAGCACAGAAAGGCCAATGCCACAAGACCTTACTCCTGTTTGGAGTCTAAAGGAGTCTCTGCCATTGGAAGTGAGGGTGTACTGGTGATTGCCGGAGGCCAGAGAGAATGAAGTGGGGAGAGGTGGCTACAGTGAGCCAGAAAAATGAAGGTCTGTGAATTCCTGCACAGTAGGCTGACTATGGATAACACTAATATATTGTAATATATTATTTATATATGAATATACATATTTATGAGAAATAATGTATCTCAAAAGTTAGGAGAAAGGATGTAGAATCCTGATTAATTTATTTAAAATTTACAGTCTTCCCACCCCTTAATCTTCTTGTCTTAATCTATTCCTCTCTGGTTCAACTACCTAAACCACTGGCAAAGACTGCCTGATGGTTTTCTCATCTAAACTCCAGTGCTATTCCAGTCAGCTCCTAACCTGTTAACGAAGCTAAGAACATTGCACTTGCATCAATTAACAGGAATCAGTTGAAGCTATTATAAATCATATGTGTGTCTGAGCCCACGCATGTGCCCATGGAAGTGTGTGTGTGTGTGTGTGTGTGGTGGACTCGCTTGTGTGCATGTGCAAGTGTGTTTCAGTGGCATGGCTCTACATAGTCTCCATCATTTTCCAAATGCAATTTTTCCTGGCACAAATTTAGAAGGTTTTCAAGAAAAATAAAATGTATGACGTACTTAGGATGGTAAATCAAAAGAACCTGCACCATTAACCGGTCAAAGTGGGAATCTGGCATCCACCTCACAGGAGACACGATGCCAGCGTCCTCTTAATTGTTTCCATGGCTCTCCTATGCAGGCTCCAATTTAGAGAAATTAAAACTAGAAGAAAAAAATCAATTTTATGCTTTTTAATCAGGGAAGTCAAAAGTACTTTAGAAAAAGTTTCCAGACTCACGCTTCGCCAGAAAATGACTGCATTTACCAGCTTACACCTCTGCCTAGCACCTCCCAGCGCTGTGAAGTACAGCTCTGGGAGCCGGGATTTTGTAGGGATGAAGAAAGAAGGCAAGATTGGTACCTGAGGAGCTATTAGCATTTCCAAAAGCATATACAAATTGTTCCTAGGTGAGACATTTAATTGTGGAAAGGAAACTGGCAATTAATTCACAGTCCTTTAAATGGTACCACTGTTTCAAGTACCAATGACTGATGAAATCCTCTGCCAAGGAACAAACTTAAGAGTGGGGAGAGTTCCATCAGTCAGGAAAGGAAAAACCCCTTTGTCCTCTCAACTCCAGTGACCCCATCTGTAGCATAAAAATACACAGAAAGTTCCAGATTAAACCCTAGCTTTTATTTAAAAGATGTAGCCACACTCTGGGACAGTTAATGGCAATTCAATATAAATTACTTTGAAATTCTCTTTTCATTGAGTAAAACTCCAATCCCTCATTCTTTGCATGGTTTCTGGTAAGTCTGATATTAAACTTTAGTACCAAAAAAACCGAAGGCGACACAGACTCTGAGCCACTTTGATTCACGCCTGTCCACCAGCCACGCCACAGGGACAGTCATCCATCCAGAAGGCAATTTGAAAGCTGAAGCCCATTCTTTTTCAAATTTGCTAAAAAGTGATGTCAAAAATTACTTTGTAATTTTTGTTACATGGAGAAATAAATCCCCTATTAACATTCTGAGATGCTAGAATCCTGAGGCCACGTTCACCTTGTGGTAATCTTAGTTTAAAATTATTTCTGAAGTCTTAAACAAATTTCCTTTTTTCTCTAATTAGGATTAGGAGAACCAAGAAGAATCTGACTGTTTGAAGTAAATGTGGTTTTTTTTTTTAACATCTGAGAAATTGTGAAGTAATAATACCCCTAAAAATACTACGTAACACAAAAAAAAATCCATTCATCTCCTCTTTGCAGTTTGTACTTCACTTACAAAGAGGGTTCAGAATCATAAAAGCACCCATGGAGAGGGGCTTAAAAATCATTATAGGACAATATTTGCTTAATAGAAAGTGATGGCCTAAATGATACAATGTGTCGGAAATATCCTCACATTAAATAGTAATTGAAGAAAAAGCTCCCTGGTTCTGCTTACTGGCAACTTTCACAAAGCTCCTCATTATTGAACTTTCCAACTTGGAAGCCAAGCTAAATAACAAGGGGTAATTTGCCAATTAGTACTTCCTGCTCTTTTCTCTTTATTCCTTAAACACCATTCAGGGGCTGAACTGGTCAAACACTTTTAGCTTCAAAACGGCAACTGGAAGGATTGAATTTGCGGCTCTCCAAGGTGAAGCTGTCAAGAGGCAGGGATGATGTATTCCATGTTTCCCCTAGCAGCAACTCCCCTTCAGGACAGAGAGGCAGGGGTTCCACTCTGGCGGAATATGGGGCTCCTTTTCTCATCTTCCATGATTTTAATTCAATTACTGACCTCCAAACTTTACACTTCCAAAACTCCTGGACTTAAGAGTCTTGTATCTATGTGTCCCCTGGAGACTGCACACATCTTCAGACCAAACTGTGTACAAGTGTGTGTGCATGCTAGAGATAAGTATTGCATAGGTGCATAACACAGAGACTGGAACAACCACTTCCCAAAATGTGCAAAACCCCAAACTCTGGACATGAGAGAGACTCAGAGCCTCTCTACAGCTGTGCTGCTAGTGAGAGAAGGGTCAAATTACCTCTCCACTAAAACCTTTAGCAGCAGCTGTGTTTCTCTAATTTGTAACCTGAATTTGCATCTCAGCTTGTTACTCAATGTAAAACTCCCAATGATTAACATAACATAGTTTCAGACTTCAAAATTGCAAACACATTTACAGGTCAATGCTGAACCAATGAAATCTATTCCTCTTTTCTTCCCTAAGCAAAGAGTGCAGACAGTACCAGGATTCCCCACCAGAGACCCACACACATCAGAGGAAGGCTTCACCTCACTCATCCTGAGTCTACCCATGACTCTAAAAGATGTTCCTCTCAAGCTGAGTACTCATTTTCAAAACGTATTAATAATTTCCTTTTAAAAATATGATCTAGGTCTGCTTTGAGAGTCTATTGAAAAATATGGCAGCCAAATATTTCTTTTGCATATTTAAATTCAATCTGAACATGAGTGCATTGTCTAATGGCTGGATTCTCTGAAAAGTTATCTTAGAGAGAAAAGGCTCACTACTAGAAATAGTTCACTCAGGTGGGCCTCTACCCTTTTATTCTGGCTCTCAGGGCAGGGATCTCTTACTCACTAGGTGGTTATAAATAAGCCCAGAGAGTGTATAGAGAAAGATGTCATCATCAGTACGAAGAACTTCATCCGCACTATGATTGTATGAGATGATGTTATTTGGGCAGTGGGACTATTTCAGTTAAAATAAACTAGATCAACGATAACGTACAGCCTTCGAATCTAGAACTGCAGCAATTTTCGCCAAGTATATGATTCCTCAACAATTCAAGCCATAGAACTTTCCAGGTTAAAAAAAAATCAGCCTAATATAAATTAGATACCATTGCAATATTAAATACTAGCAGAGGTCAAGTTTCCTTATACACACATGCACTCCAATTAATTCTGAATATTACTTAAGATGCAAAAAGGGACAGTTTTGTTTCTTATCATCACAAAAAAATTTAAGGCCATTTCTCCACCACAATATCCATTCTACCATGTCACCCAGTGTTCAGGTTAGAAGCAGCGAGTCTTGGAAATGCTCATCTCCCCAGGTAGCGTGTTTTTGTCAGTTCCAAAGTCTCACGTGTACCTTGCTCTGCTCCACTCTGCCCCGAGTGATCACTGTCTCCCTGCCACTCAATTGCAGCCCCTGCTCCACACTGTTGTGTTGGTAACTGGTGTCTTTCACTTAGCATTCTGGGTCTGTCAGTCCTTTGTTTGCCAAACTGTAGTGTGGTGGCCACAGTGTTCTGTGACCTTCCCTCTCTGGCTTTCACCTCTGGACAATTTCCTTTGCAACTCTTTACCCACACGTGGCTGTAGCCACCCCATCTTTCTCATTACTCCCAAACACTATGCTTTCCGTTACATTGGACTCCTCTCGCCCGCCTCCCTTCTCTCCTCTTCTCTATCTTACATGTTTCTAACCATCTTCATCTGACCACATTTTAGAAGCCTTTCTCCAGAGATACACAAGATGAGCCCCAGGATGGTACATCCGTCAGATTCTCATCACCCGCATTTCATCTGCATTATACTAGCCTCTCTGTGGTGTGCTCAGTCTCTACTTCCTCACATGCCCCGGAATTGTGAGTTGCCTACTTTTATAGTTATACTTTCCATCAGAATCCATACCTGTAATAGGTACTCTATAAGCATTACTGGAATTGAACCACACGGGCTGTGGCTTACTATAGGCAATGATGTGAGAAACATTTCAAAAACAATTTCCTACTCAACCATTTGCTGTCATTAAAGTTGAAAATATTAATTTAAGAAATATGAACTTCAGTAAAGTATTGAAATACAGAGGAAACTGCATTATTTTACACCACTTAAAATGGATATTTCTGAGCCACTGGCGAGCAAGTCAGTGCTGCGCGTGGGTCATTTGATACGACATTACTGACAGATGAGACCATATAAGGTTAGGAACTTTATTTTCCAAAGAAATCTTGACTTTCCTGAAAATCAAAAGTTAAAAACTAGCGGCAACATTTTAAAAATCTCTTAACATCAATTCATTGCAAGAATCCCTCCCTCAAACCTGGCCCTGGCAATCATACAGATGCTGAAAATGCAATCTCACCTTCATAGGTGATTCTTTTACTTCTCTTTTAATTACCCTGGAGCAAGTTAATGAGCCATTGATCCACAGACATCAGATCTACTTCAGATGATGTTCTGAACACATGCCTAGCTTTTTTTCTGATCAGAATATACCATGCCAATAAGTCAAGACCACAGAAGTGCAGATCTAGCCTACCTAGGGAGGTCCTCATTATAATCAATTCTTATGCTGAAAATTTAAGACCCTGGTTAGTTCCTAAACCCCCATTTCACTCGCAGCTCGGTGGTCTGATGTTCCCTAGCACTGTTCCTAGATAAAATTCATGTGTTTAGAACAGCCACTTCATGGCTGCCAGTCCTCCAACGGGTGCTTTTCAAGAGACAGTATTCTTTTAAGCAAAAAGGAAGAGGCATTTTACGCTGCATTAAGGCGTAGGGGGTGTGTGCTCATAGTCAGGTGTATGTTTTAACTGAAAACACAAAATGAACAATAAACCTAAGATTAGCAACTCTTAATGTTTATTGCAATACAACACCAGTGAGGGCAAGTTTAAGTTTGCATAGTACACGTGGAGTTCAGAACCCACCTTTGGATTTTAATGGGCTCACATTACACAAAATTACCAACTTGCACAAAGATGGCTTGTCGGGGAAATGCCAGGAATGCAATCTACAAGAAACCACAGCTCTACTCTTTGAAGCAGTTGCTGTTATTCTTCCTCTGTTTTCTTACTATTAAGAAAGAGCAGTAGTTACTTTTTGTATATCAAGGGCCCTGTTTTGCACCAAACATCACGTACACTTTTGCTCAATTAATGTTCCCTACAACCCTTTATGGTACGTGTTCAAGCACCCCATTTCCAGATGAAGCAGCAGAAGTGCAGGAAGTGCATAGCTGAATAGCATGTGGTATTTGAGGAAGGACCGCCTCATTCTGTGTACTGCTCTCACTGGCCCCGCCCCCCCATGCCCACCAATGTGCTTGAGCAAACGGAAATCCAGCGAAGTAGCAAGAATGCCTTTTTAATATTATTTTCAAACTGGGAATATTGCAAGAATTTTTTTTATTATCGCCACTAACATAACTCAAACCAGCACACACGTGTACGCACACACACAATGAATGAATCACAATTAAACACTATTCAGTGCAAGCCTTCTATGTATGGGAATGTATACATATGTTTATGAATACAACGTAATAACATCCAGTCTTGTACATGATTACAGCAGCACCCAAAGTTCTACCTCATAGTCCTTTACCACTGAGAACTCTTAAGAGCTTCCCTGCCCCCCCCACACACAGACACCCCAGTTCTTTCCAAAGCTCAGGGGGAGACAGGATTGCTGACTAAGGGGGACTATGCGGTCTGACTATGGGGTAATGACTGTGAGACACACACAGAGTTAACGGAGACCTGACATGACAGCTGTTCGGCTCCACACCTGAGGCCACTTCCTCATCCCCAAGAAGGTAAAGACATCACTGAAGAAGAGCTTTGAAGAGCGCCATCGGTACACAGACGCAAAGGAGACAGGGAAGTCAGCAGCAGAAAGTGACAGCCTCTTCCCTGAGGGGTTAAAAATCCGTCACGTGTCAACTGGAACAAAGCATGCAGCAAGCCTTTTTTCTAGCTGAACTTACCTACTCCTGAGATTTTAATCAGGAAAAATCCTCTCTACCATTTAGGTTCTCTGTCTTCTTTCAATAGTGGACAACTGAGAAGGGCCTGGGAAACGTATCTTTAGCTAGCAAGGGAGAAATGATCCTATTATACCCTCTTCTGAGCCTCTATTGTTTCTTTCCCCCATATATTTGGATCGTTCTGACCACAAAGGAAGCTCTGATATCACTCAGAGCATTTCAAAGCAAGGCAAGGAAGACAGTCGTGGTGTTAAGTATATTTATCATGCTAAATACAGAATTCCTTTCTTAAGCAACCCTGGTCAAGGATATATAAGGCTGACCAAATTTTGTCATACTTCAAGATAAAGACTGTTTGGCACTCTTGCAAAACAAATCCTTCCCTCCCACTAGTATACTACAGAACCCAAGAAAGAGACAGACTTCTGTTCTCTTACTATCCCCACCCCCATCCTTTAGGCTGCAGGGGAAAAAAAAAGCAATACATATTTTGGTCTCCAACTTATCACTCCAATTTTCACAGTCATAAATTACTTCTCAGGCTTTGAAACAACAGGATTTTTAAAAGGCACTGTAAGGTACTTGTATTCCAATAACTAAATTCAGATGTATGAGGCAATTTTAAACTGTTATAAAAGCTTCCTGTTTCAAAGCTATCCGAAACAGAACCCTCGGAAATCTGAATACAAAAAAAGTAATAATACTAATGTTATAGAAATATGGTTAAACTTAACATTCTAAACCTATCCCTTCAAAGGTCCTGGAACATGGGAGGTCATCAATCAACGAACCAACGCTTCGAAGGAGTCTTAGATCATATCCTCTCATTGCCGGTCCATTTTTGTTATTCTAATGTCCAGTGTAAACGAGCGCAATCTAATCCATCACGCATTACCTTCATCAGCAGAACATTCGCGTGTTCAAAGTTCAGTTATGTGCGCTCACATAGAACTGATTTGGTTCGGCCAGGGGCCATTAAAGGAAGGATGCTCGATGAGATGCACAAATGAGAAAATTAGCAAATGCTTCCAAGGAACCTGAATCATGACGCACAAAAGGCAAGAGAGAAGAAAGGCAAAGCAAGGTGCTTAAGGAAAAGCCACAGATTTTGGGCACAAATCCAGACCCAAAACAAAAGCTGTCTGTTAGGTCCATGGCCAGGGTAGGGCCGTTTGTCAAAAGTCCGTAAGGAACAAACTCTAAGTGGCTGTCTTACGTGTCTCAAGAGGCAGTGCCGGCTGCTGCTGTCAGCTGCCAGTACTGTAGCTGTAGCTGCAACTGAAGGAGCTCTAAATTGAACCTCCTGAGAGCCAGCCCCAATTAGAAGCGCATAAAGGAAGCAAGTCAGACATGGTTCTCTGGGACCATGTGTGTCGGTGTCAACTCAAACAAAAAATGAAAGGGACTTTCTCAAGCATGTGGTCCATTCTAGATAAAAGCTAAGGACCTTTTAGACTCTGCTTTTGAAGTAGGCCTCCCTGGACCAAAAATGGGGACAACTCTCAAAATACTGAGGGCCGGCTTGATTGTTTTTTTTTCCAGGCCTGATGGCGAGCTTTGTGCAAACTGAGGCAAAACCCCAGCAGAGCAAGCTTTGTGTTGTATTCTAGAAAAATTAGCAAGATAAAAATGCTTAATTCTTAATAGTCAAAGTGCAAGCTATGAAAAGTATTCATCTGTTTATGATTTCAAACCTGGCTTCCCTTCTAAGTTCGTCGTCACTGGCAAGTCTTTTGGAGTTTTCTTGAATCCATGTTGTGTTGGTATGCTAACTACAAAGCAACTCACTTGCAGAGAGGTACAATGAGGGGCAGTTTGTGGGTTTCTGAGGGTAAAACGAATGAAAAAGGAGGATAATTTGGGATTTCAATTGCAAGTCACCCAACTCAAGAAAATAACATATGAATCCACTCACTTGTACACACTTCTTGTAGCCAGTGAACTAGAGATCAAGGGTTCTTAACTCAGACTCTGGCAAGTGCTTTAGTCCACTGAGCTAACTTAAGAAGGTTTTCCTTAGAGCTTTCTTCTGAACATGTGGACTATAGCTTTCATTATTATCAAAGAACTCCCCAACCCAGCAGAAGTCAAGGGACGCATGAATGTAAATCTGTAGACAGATGCTAGCTACCAATACTAATAGTAGAACACTTCCTTTATTTTCAACCTAAACTTAATAAACCAACAACAAAGTGGAATGGGTGGTACACAAGGCTAAATGTGGAGCCACATACATATGCCAGAATGTTTACCTGTAGTCAATACTCTAGGTTCAAGCCATGAAAACCAAGTCCCAGAAATGGCAGAGTGACCAAAGGAGGAAGGCTGTGTGGCACAGATGATCTCAATGGACGAAGAAATTGGGACGAAAGCCCCCCAAATGAATCTTGACTCAACACAAATTACTAGGATTTAAATATCATATTTTCAAAATCAAGGCCCATCGAAAAATATGAGTTAAGACAACTAAAATCCAAAGAGCACACTCGAGTAAGATCATATCAATTTTCAATTAACTCTGCTTAGGAAACAACCCTCAGTAGATGACCTCCAGAGTACGGCAGAGTCAAGTTGCTTCATAATTTAGCCAGCAAAATAACTTCTGGGGCTTCCTGTGGGGTTTCCCCCATTATATTCACCTGTGCTATGTCAATAACGCCTCGAGGGAACACTGGAGACAATATGCACAATGTGCACATAAAGAGATGCTAATAAATTCCCTTGAAGAGATGGCAATAAATTCAAAACCATTTTAATATTCTTGCTGCTCTTGATATATATTTGTTGTTATAATCAGCTGGAGAAAATCTTAAAATTGTGGCAATTTTATTTTAAAATGCTAATCCCATGTTTTAAATGTCTGATAGTCTATTGGTAATGAGTACAGCACCTAGCGTATTAAAAAAATAAATCTTTCATTAGTAGAGATGCCTATTGGTGTCCAGGAGGAGCAGGCACCAGCATAATAACCTGAAACCAACCACACAGCCACTGCAGAGCAAAACTTAGGTTGCTGCACTGTTCCCAGCTCTGAGGTTCATGCAGGACCAAAGACATAAACATAGCAGATGGGTCACCGCCCTCAGCGCAAAACCCCTCCGCGCTTCATCGATAATCACATGGATGTAAACAGTCACCTATCAGACTAGAGAAAATTTTTAAAATTTAAAACTTAAATAGTAATCCTACAAGACCACATTTTCCTGTGCATTGCTGTAAAATGGGCTTTAGATTTCTTCATTCCATTTTTCTAATGCTTTGCTATGCCAGGTTATATGCATCTATATTTAAAAAACAAAACAGGAAAGTTTTAGTTTATTAGAATATTTGAGAATGAGGATGAAGTATAAACCATTTTTATTATAATATTTACCAATCCACATGCCTTTCTACTAGTGGTGCCATTTTATAGCCAATGAGGCTTGGGGAAAGGTTAAACAGATTAAGCATTTTCTTAGTAAGGCCTCCAACTCTCCCACTCAACAGTACTGATGCTATCAAAGAGATGCATTCTCCATATTATACAGTCATTCATTCAGGCCATATTGAATATTCCGTACTTTTATCATAAGAAAGGCAAGGTAGAAATAAACAGAAAATAAAAGTTTGTATTTGCTCACTAAATAAATGTCTACTAAGTATATACAATATACTAGAAACAAACCTGGGCTTCATAGATCAAAAAAAAGAAAACAAAACTGTGGTCCTACCTTCAAGACTGTCTAAAAGGAGCCAGTGATGGGGACACAAGTTGGGATTAAGTGAGATCAGTAGATGAAGCAATATGTACTTCACCCTATGCCTCAGTGGTTTTTAAACATTTTGCAGAGACTAAGCTTAATTTTTTTAAAAAGTAAAGACCATGAGTTAAAGCTTTAGCATTACTTTTTAAATAGACATGATAAAAGAAACGATGTTGAAACTTTCCTTATCACACTTGTCCCTAGTTGCCCTACTCTCTAAGCATGCAGTATTAACCCGGGAGTCCCCAATGCTGCTTCACTGATTAATGCAGACATAGCCTGCCATTGATTCACTCGTGTGTCTACTGCATTTTATTATATAATTTATGTAGCAGGCATTTTAGCATTGCTAAAAGTCAGTCTCTAATAAGGTGAACGACCTGCAGACTATGGTTCTAGGACATAGAAAAATTAAGCTGCAGAGGAAATGGATGATTTTTCTCACCTGGCGAACCTTCATGTGCTAGAAGACTCTAGCCAAGAATCTAGAGGAGAAAAGTCATCGGTAGTCTTACCTACCTATGAATCCTTCAAGCTACAATGATATCAGGGGAAGATGTGTTCTCTCGCACAATAGTGGTAGGGTATGATTAGTATGGGAGTAGCCAACAGCTTTCTGACTGGATCTAAGGCCTGTTCCAGAGAAGGGAGCTCATGCCTGGTTCTGTAAACCAGGTTAAGAACCACTGGCCGGGGAGGTCCTGGGATGGGGGTGGGGGTGGGAATCTAGCGCTATTATTTTGCTAGACAGTCATGGTGTCAAACTGCCTTCTAAATCCTCATGTTTGTATCCACAAACTAATGATGTGTTCTGCTTTCATCAGAGGAGGTTCTTACTGCAGTTAATGTAGAAACCTGTATCTGGCCAAAGTGCCAACAATAAGTGATGGCGAAGTGATTGACCCTAAACAAAACAGCTATCACCTCATCCAAGACTCAGGAACTATCCCAGATGCAGGGCAGAAAGAATGCAAGAGCTGGAGGATAGGAAGATGGGCCACAAAGATGTCTCCGAAAAGGCAGAGCTATTGCATTCATGAACCTGGTACAGCTGTGGTTATCCGCATAAGACATACACAAGATCAGGCCCATCAACATTCATCATGGATGGAGGACGCGTCCTGCCCCTCTCCGAGGAACTACTGGCATTGCAGAGCTGTTGGGAGAGAGGATGTCACTTTCTTCAGTGGTGCAGCCACTGAGAAGTTGCACTCACTCAAGTAAATAAACTCCCATCCATACTCAGGCACAAACTCTAATTGAATTCTAATGACTACGTGATAAAAGAAGACTTGGAAGTATTGGGGAGACATCTTTAGAAGAGGGGTTCCAACAGGATATAGAAGGTGATGATCATTATAAAAGTATATAAAATTATCAAACATTTTTAAATTAAAAAATGTACCAAAATGCTTTTAGCAAATCTTCACAGTAGAGAAGACAGTACGCAGTGACAAAATACAAGATGTTTCCTAGATGAACAAAGAAAATGGCAAGAAAAATCTTTAGAATATTCTAGAGTACTCATTTTAATTAAATCTAGAGTTGGTATCAACCAATTAGTTGACTATATTCCTCATCTGGGAAACCCAATATTCTCAGCACTGGCAATGGTGATTCTGGTGACAATTCTTAAAGTAAATAGGAAAACGGCTTATAGTTAAGTTTTCTATTTACTCAGAGGCTAGCATGGGAGTGAGAACACAGACAGGCATGCCTCTGCCTCCACCATTAGCTTCATTTTGAACCCATCATCCTTCTTGAAATCTTTGCCTCTGCTGCACTAGCTTGCTCAAAACGTCTTCTAAACAACTACATTGGAGACCAGGTGACCAGAGAGTAGAGGCAGGGTCCCTAACACAGAGTGGACAACAGAAAAGGAGGAAGGGGGAAGACATGGAGAAGCAGGTGGCAGGGGAAGGGTGGGAGTGGCTGTGACGGACAGCATTGATCTTGAGGAACTCGCCACACACTTACACATGCTAAATGCACAGGAAGGGCCCTGAGTATGTGGCTGATGGTGCTCAAGGGGACAGGTTAGGTGTGTTGACATTGGGGACTGTCTCTGGCATTCCGGAGCAGTGGTGTGGACATCTCAGGAACAGCAGAAGTATCCATGAGATAACTAAGAGGGTGAAATGCGTGGAAACAGGTAGGCCCATCAGCATCAGAAACAACCAGGATAACTGGCATAAAAACACAAGGCGGCCTTAGCACAAAGATTGGCAGAGGAGCAGGGAAACTGATGATCACAGTACACATATTACAAAATAAATGTTTGCCATCGAGGACTCCAAAGAGGCCAAAGTGTAAAATAACAAAACTTCCTAACTGTGACAAACCAGTTTCTCTCAGAACATGTAAATAGTAAGACTAGAAAAGACAAAAGACACCACACTTGGCAAAGAATGGTGTGACTGAGCCATGACGAAAGCTTCAACTCCACTGCCAAACCCACGCTGCATTTTCTAACTTGAGTTCTACCATAGACATTCATGTTACCTTTCTTACTTTAGAGGTATGGTGTATCTATGAGTAAATAAAGATCTAAGAAAAATAAAATTCCACCCTCACATCAGGTCTTCTTCAAACACAGAGCACATGTCTAAAGTCGAAGTAAAAATATCTCTTTTGTTCCTTTTTAGAAATGCTTGAATCAACAAAATAATGTCAAACAAAAATATGAAGTTATAATTATAAACATAGCAAACAATTAGAAGTGAAACTTGCCTTGGGTATTGGCCATGATTAACCCAAAATAGTAAATATTATTGCACCTATATAAAAGTCAGGATGTCGTCACACCAAAGGTAAATAAAATGAAAGAGAGAGAGAGAGAGAGGCAGAAGACATTGACTTATCTAGTGTCTGACATCTCAGTTTGCCCTTCTTCAACCTTGATCCTGAATATGCTCCCAGCGTCTCACAAGTCCTCTTTGTAGGCACAGCCTGTCCATCTGCACAGCTTAGTGCATTACTTCAGTCCCCACAAGAGTGGCCTGTTGTTGGTCTCAGGGATAACCAGTGAGCCCAAGGTCAACAGGAAGAGCTGCCTGCCCCAGTCACTGACCCCAAAGAATGTCAGTGACCTGGGGCCTGACCTGTGAGTGAGGAAAGGGCTAGAGACTCTCACTGTGGTTGACTATAGCTCTGAACTGAAAGAATAAAGCATCCAGATGAGCAGCCTCTAAGCCCCTTTAGAAAGTACAGCTGGTCCTCTCTATCCTCAAGTTGTGTATCCCACGGCTCCACTCAAACCCCCATCAAAACTCGGATGAAAAGTAAGGATCTGTACTGCCTGTGAACAGAAGCTCTTCCCGCCATTATTCCCTAAACAATATAACTGTCTGCAAAGCAATTATGCTATTTGCTATAAGCTATCTAGAGATGATTTAATATATTGAGGAAATAAGCAGGCTTTATGCAAATATTAGCCACTTGGATAAGGACTTGAAGCAAGCACAGTTTTGATATTTACAAGGGGGTCTTAGGATCAGTCTCCCGTGCTACGGAGGTCTGAATGTAGCACATAATTAGGGTATTTCTTTTCCTTCCCCATAAATTATTTTGTTTTATAAATCTGAATATTGTTAAGTTCTAGGTATTTTACATAATTTATTTGTGACTATTTGTAACAGGTTGCATATTACAAGACTGACACATTTTAATATATAGCATATTCTAGTTTGATGGTTGTCAACCAGGGGCAATCTGGGGAAGACACTCTCACAAGTAGAGAACAGAACTGTGTTCAGTGGATTAAAGCCAAACACAAGGAACGGCACATGGGATAGTCATTCAAAGTATAGAATTATCTCACAGGAAACACCCCAGTACCAGCAGCTCCTATGGTCCCAGAGTCAGGCTCCTGGCACGGCAGGCGGACAAACTATAGATGCAGGCCTGCAAGGAGCTCTTTGACTAGCCTGCCAGCACAGGGCATGCAAGGAACCAGTATTCTGGCTGCTGCCTGATAGTGTAAGAGATGCAGCCCAGAAGTTCAGAGCTGATTGCCCCTCCAGGGACGTGAATTCACCTAAGTGTAATCCAAGGGGGCCAGTGGATAAATTTGCTTTTCCTGCCCACGAGAAAATTGCACAACACATGAACTCATTGGTATCTCTTCTCTGATGATAGCCCGTATAACTGCACATCTTTGGGAAATTCGTTGTGACACTGTGACCTGATGAAATACATCTGCTTTGGCATACCTTCCACTCATCCTGCCTTGTGTGTTTCATGGGGGAGGGGGTCTTCATCCTGCAGGTGGCACTGGAGTGTGAGTTTCTGGGCCTAGGGAGGTAGCTCAGAATGCTGCATCCTTGCATGCATAAGAACATGCATTCAATCCTCAGGACCCACTTGAAAAGAATCTGGGTGTAGTGACAGATGCTTAAAATCCCAGTGTTGGTAAGACAGAAACAGGTGGATCCCCAGGACTCTAGGACAACTAGCCTATTTGGTGAGTTCCTGGCCAGTGAGAGACCCTGTATCAAACCCAAAAGGGTAGGTATACAATGCTTAGTGAAGAACACACACCCTTCTCCGACTTCCACATGCATATGTGTACCTTTGACGCTGCTGTGTGCATGTATGTATGTGCATGAGCTCACATACAAAGATAAACATGCACGGTTCTGCCTTGGGCCTTGATCGCTGGCCATACCAAGCTAAAAATAAAAGGATCCTACCTGGTAAAGTAAGCTAAACTCAAATCCTAACCGCACTAATTTTAAGTCTACTTGACCATATTCACCTCTGGATGTGTTATGTGCAATGTCTCCCAAGTGAGCAGTGCAGAATTGGCGGTGGTAGTTCAGCCCAAAATTACCTCTAGCCGGCACTACGACCATGGCAAAAGCCTGGGGCCAATCATTTCTCCGGCTTTTGCTCTATATAACTGGAGAGAATGCAAAATGGAATGAGAGAGACTTGAGGAGGAAGGAGCAGCGGGGAAGGAGACTAATTACAGACCAGCCCTGTCCCCGCAGCAGGAAGTCCCACCGCTAATGCTGTCCAGCAGCCCAGGAAGCCTAACCAGCATAAACGGGTAAAGGTGTTCGCTGATGGATGAAGCTTTAACTTCTCTGGCCGGTAACTGAAGTCAGACGCCGGACTAAGCACACCTGCAAGTCCGTTCAGTCCACAAACCCCTCCACATTCCTCAGCTCGGGTTCCTTAGGAGACACCACCTGGGTGTCTGCTCATCCAGCCCGTTGGCTTCTGGTTCGGATCTGTCACAACGCACAGAAGAGTCATTTCTAATTACACAAGTAAAATAAATAATTCCTGGAGATTTCCTGGCCCTTGAGTGGCGAGCCCATGTGAAAGTGGTCTGTGCTGCTGATCGCAGACCTGCAAATTGCTTCAACACTTCTGCTAAGTAATTACTTAAGCCAAGATGTAAAGCCCGAGAAATATGGATTACCAAGTGGTATGGCTCAGTTTCAATTAGTGAAAATTGTGAGCCACAAAATGTCTCCTCCAGAAATGCTGGTGAAAGAGAATGTCATGTATTAGCAAACGCTTTTCTTTTGTGATTGAGCACAGTACGGAAGGAAGGCAGGGCTGATTGGCTTGGCATATGCAAGAAATTTGGGGGAGCACCCCCTCCACCCCGATTCTTCTTTCTCCCTATTTACTTGACAAGAGAAGACACCAGCTTGCAAGGAAGCCAGCACAGACAAGCAATGACAGGATCCTGGATCCTTGAAGGAATGCCAGGAGCAGAGACAACTCACCCTAGCCGCTCCTGCACTGCGCTCTTCACCAGAATGTCACCTAAGCAAGATAGACTTTTTTTTTTTTTCTGAGAGACTGGGTGGGGGGGAATTAATTTCTGACTAAAGGTACTCGGTGGCACATCTGACGTCCCCCAGTGGACTGGTGGCTTTCATTTGGCACATCTGTTACGTCAGTTGCCCAACCTCCTTCCGTTACTGCTTACGTTTTTAAGACCCTAAAGCTTTCATTTTAAATTCACCTGGGGCTCCATAGCTCCTTTCTGCCAATCTAACTATGGTCCTGTCACTTTTCTTTATGTCCTCAATCAATAAAATGACATTTTCCTGCTTTGGTTTTCGCCAGGAATTCAATGGAATGTACTTTCTAAGAAACCTAGTATATACGCATCTCACCCGCCCCCATCCCCATTGTGTTGGGCTCACAAGCAGAAAGAAGCCATCTTCAGGGTGGCGTGGGGACTGTGCTGTTTGCTTGGGTTCTGCCCCTGGACCTCAGGAAAGTGGCATTTCCTCCTGCAGACTAGAAGTCCAAATATTTCTTCAGAGGGCTTTCTGCTTCAGTACTATTGAGTGGAGCCACAGCTACAGTAAATCATATTTATACAGAAAAGACTTCCTGGCATCATGAGATCAAAGTCTCACTAAACTTTCAACACTGGGCCCTGTTACTTCTTTGCTGTCACTGACTATGAACCCAATATACAAATTACTACTTATGACTAATGACTTTTTCAAGAAGTATAAATTCTGTTCTAAATTGATAGTGAGTGATACTAGATATCTCTACTGAATTCAGTACGTCTATGGCAATTTTGTTTTCTTCTGGTAAGTGACTGGGAAGTCTGTGAAAGACTGAATAGCCACCTCTTGCTCTTGATAGGAGACTGATTCCAGGCCTTCTGCTGGATACTGAAATCCATAGAAATGCAGGACCTTCTATAAAACAGTTTAGGGGTTATGTAGAACCTGCACACAACACATCCTCCCATATATTTAGACATCTCTAGATTGTTCATAACATCTGATATAATACAATAATATATATTATTATTACTTAAAAAACAATGGCCAGGGAGGTGATGAGATGGCTCAGCAGCTAAAGGTGTCTACCACCAAGCATGATCATCTCAGTTCAATCATTGCCACCTGTTAAAAGGAGATAACTTACTCCCATAAACTGTTGTCTGATCTCCACATACATGCATGGAAAGCCCCATCACATAAATAAGTGTAATTTTAAAAATTAAAAAATACTAAAATGAAAAGAAAATCTGAATAGAAAATAGGTCTGAACATATTCAGTACACATGCAATTTTTTTTCAAATGTTTTCATTCCATAATTTGTGGTATCTGAGGACTTGGAGCCCATAGACATGCCGGGCCAACTACAGACTGCAAGAACACACTGTGTGAATTATGTGCCTCCAAAACTGAGACATTCATTTTAATCAAGTGTCTAGAGTATGGATATGCCCAGTGAGAACATTATTCATAACTTTTTAACATATATGCTCTTCTTGGTTTTTACAAAGTGGAAGAAAATGAGAAGTTTGCCTTACTAGACAAGAGTTTGCGGGGGTTGGGGGGAGAAAAACCCTATAGGAATTTTGTAACATCTTAAGTAGGTTTAAATAATCCTTGAAAATGAACCAAACATCCATTTTATAAAACCCATCTTTCTCTCTCAAGAGTCCTATTCAGAAGAGCCTGTGTGCAAATCCTAGGCAATATATGACTGCCAAGTGAGGCAGGGGACACATCGAGGGTTTAGCCAAGTTCTCTCTGAATTATGCACCACGACTTCCCTATGCTTTTGACCATTTCTTCTACCTGTGGAGCACAAAATGAAGAAATAAGGATTTTTCCTCTATGGCTACTTGAATGCGTAGTGAACCAATGGGGAAATTTGAGAAAGAAATGTCCTGTGCCAAGCACTGTACGCAAAACCTATCATAATGTTTCCTCGTGGTGGATGCAATTCCCCTTGTAACTGTTATGGAAGTGGAAAGATTTGTACCTTGTTCTCTACTCTCAAACACCAACTCCCCTGTTTCTGCTCTCACCCTCCCAACACTTTTGCCCTGAGCCATCTGCAAAGTACATTAGCTTGAGGTTGACCATCACTACCACAGTAATATTGGGTTATACTCTTGGAAAAGACAGTTATATAAAGTCTCACCAGTTAGTGGGAGAGACACCCTCAGAAGTCAGAAAAAGAAACACAAAGTAACAGGTACCGTGGGTGCAAAGGAAAGATGGCAGTCACCTGGATTAGCACTAGAACAGAACAATCTTGGAGAAGAGGGGAAGTGGATTGATGTTTCCTGGAACTAGAGAAATAATTTGGCCAAAACTTTCCACCCAGGGCTCTATCCAAAAACACCTTTAACTTCTCAATTTAGTAGGGCTGAATGGAGAGGACGTGTCAAACAGCATCCCATGATGCTTTGAGATTGCCACGTCTGAGGATTCTTATGAAGAATGATGAATTAAAGAGGAGATCTGCAATGACTCCGTGTTTCTTCTCAAGATGACCTGGCATCTTGATGAGAGATCAAATGCACTGTGGCAGCCCTTGGCAAAGCCTGCTTTCAAGATAATGTGACGTTTCAGTGATTGCATTTTCAATGCCTCTGCCCCCCACAGTCTTACTTGTAAACCCGTTCTTCCTTGTAAATAATGACAGTGTTAAGTGAATTTACTATAGTACTCTTACCATCATAGGCTCAAGAAATACTACCAAATAAATAGAGCAATTAAAAGCCAGTACTGGTGGGAGAGTGGGAATGTTTGTAAGTTCTCTTTGAAAATCTAATGTATTTCTTTTGCTTCATAGATTTTAAGTTATGGCTCTTTCTCTGACATAGAGTAGGAAGAGATAAACATATCAACTACACCAACTGATTTTATTGCCTGCATCTTGCACACGGGCATACACATAAACAATACCCCTTAGGCACTTAGTCATAAATGATTGATAAATTCATATTATTATTTGCAGTACATCCTTTGCTAACTTAAACTATACCTATGAAATTCCAGTTCCTGTAGACATATATGACTCTCAAGAGTTGCTGTATGCCACATTTAAATTTCCTTGAAGGAAATTGGCACACAGTCCTGTGCCAAAATTTCCATATGGAATAAGACAAAACTAAACCAAGTTGTGGCTCACACTAATCTAAATTTTGGCCCAAAAAGTATCACAGTACTAGATTATACATTCTAGTAGTCGCCATCTTCACTGATTTTTAAAGCTATCTCTATCATTTCTGGGTGTGCATTCCCTGAAGCATCTATGCCCGGCATTCTCCAGACCCACGTGTAGTGAGTGGCTTAGCATGCCTCTTGAACCCTCTTCCTGTGCACAGTTCCTAGCCACTTTTTGTCAGTGCCAGGCTGAGGACCATCTTGCTAAAAGTCTGATAATGGCATCCTCTTATCTGAAAGTCTACACATCTCCCCCTCTTTGCAGGATACTTTTAATTGTCTAACGGGATAAATTCTCCTACACAAACTTATTCCCAGGCTACCTCTCCAGCATCATCTACTATTCCATTCATTTACTTAGTGTTTCCTGACACACGCAATACCTCACTTCTGCCCAGATGTGCTCCTTAGTAAATCTTGCCCTGACATAATTTTTACATGGCTTAAAATTCCCTTGCCTCTATTCTCTGTCTGGAAACTTTCCTAAGCCAGCCTTCTCCAATTTAGTCAGGAATGGTTGGCAATGCTGTCAGGGTGATTTGTTCAGCATTGTTATGACATTTATTTGTGTGTTCTATGTTATGATTCAAATGTTAATACAATGTGACTCATATTTGTCTATACTCCTGTCTCCTTTACTTGTTCTAGCTACATAATCTCTGAGGGCAAAGACTAAGCCTTGATTATGTTTGTGTGTCTCTATACTCCTATCTCTGTCTATTCTCTCTCTCTCTCTCTTTTTCTCTCTCTCTCTCTCTTCAACTGTATAATGCTCAATGACAGCTGAATAAGTGAGTTTTCTAAATACATATTCAGACTGAGTTGAACCATTTTGGCTAGGTTGATCAGATTCTACTATTTTATAACCGCACAGATTTAGTTAAACTGAACCCACAGATGAAGCTGTGTGACAACTGAAATCTACCATCATGTTATATAGAAAGTGCACCTTTCTGCAATTATTTGTTTGGTGCTACATGTTAAATGCATACTAATATTTCTCTCAAATGTGAAAGAATAAAACAGATAAATTGAAACATTTTCAATTTTGTTACATCCTATGTCTCTTTGGTATGTAGCCACAAGAGTTACACAACTCAGTAATTTCAGGACTTATCTTAAAACCATGTTACGGGGTGCATTTATTTATGTGAAAGTAGATTGTTTATGATAGACACATTAGCCTCTCTGTTTCTTAGAGAAGTCAATAAGATACACATTAGAGGATTTAGTATTTCAGTTCTGAGCATTAACTCAGAGCAGAATAAACATCTTTCTAGGATGTATTGACCTGGAAGGATCGTGCATAAAGCTTGGTATTGTTTCTCCCATAAGAAAAAAATGTAAGCAAGGAGGAAATTAAACTCAAGAAATGAGACTGGTATGATTAAAGTATTAGAATTGCAGATACGTTTTATTTACATTCTAAAATGTGTAATTCTTCAAGTGGGAAATGTATTTTGGGTCTTTCTGAAAGTACCCCATGATGGGCAGCTCTTCCAGATCCTTCTGTTTAACACAGTAGAGGACTGAGCTTCTTATCCCCAGTGCAGGCTCCAGGACTCATGGGGCATTTTCAGGGATGAACCCTGCTGTTTGTTTGCGCATGCTCGTGCAACTCATTGATTCGAAAATAAAACTGCCTCTGGGCAGTAAAAAGATTTGAACTCATTTCCCCCTCCTGTCAATGGACGCAGCTTTTATTTGCAAAGCTAAGGATCAAGCCCAGGGCCTTGCGTTTGTGAGGAAAATTCTCTACCACCCAGCTGGATGGCGTGGTCCTTTAGACGTAGATGGATGAGAATCCCATGAATGGATAGGGGTACAGGAAGAAATGGAAGGAAAAATTAACTCAAACTTCTAATTAGACTAGAAAATGCTCCTTAAAATGAACACAGCATGATGGTATATATATTTGTAAATGATCCTTTGCGGAACTGCTTAGACATGGTTTTCAACACTGAGTAAGACAGTACTCCCCATCATTCTTGCCCAAATGTGCTTGGCGATCGCTTCTGAAGGCCTAACTAAACATGTTACTCTCCTATTAATGACCATTGTATGGTACCAGCTCCCTGGATGCTGGAGATGGCTTTCTAGTTACTGCATATTTTATAGACTGGCACTTCCCATGTGAGAGTTCCATGAGGAAAATTACAGTTTCTCTTTCCACTGGTCTATCCTAGGTGCCATGGTCAATGTCCAGTAAGCTATTACTGCTTATATACTTTTTGCATCATATTCCACATGCTTCACTTCATATTTTAATGAGAGAATGTGAATCCTACCTAGATGTCTCGTATGCGGTAGTTTTTGCTAGTCTTTCTAGCAGGAGGCCAGGTGAGCAGCCCCAGTAGGCTGGCAGGAGGTTGAAAGAGTCATCACATGGGCACCAGCAGCAGCAAAGCCAGCCTCAGTAGCTAGTTCACGCCCATTGCCACCTCCATGCTCTTGTCTCTCATCTAACTTCATTGACTTATGAACATTATATTAAATACCGATAATAATAAACAAAATAGATTGGATGGTTGTCTCGCCACCTTCCACAACTTTCCACATTGTGACCCTAAATCTATGTGAAAATATTTGGGATGGACTCCTCGAGGAACAAATTAGGTCATGAGGATGGAGTTCTCATGGATGGCTTTGGTGACTTCTTAGGAAGCTCCATCCGGTGAGGACACGAGAAGGCAGCTATGTACGAACCAAAAGGACAACAGCTTTCACCAAGAACCTGGTCCCATTGGCATTCTGATCGCAGACTTACAAGATCCTGGATTATCTGAAACAAATCTGAAATAAATTGCCTTATGAAATCAATGTACTGTATTGAGCTATGCAACCTAAGTTACAGTATAGACTACTTTTATTTCCTCTCACTAAAACATAAAGAGAACCCTGTGGAATAAGAAACAACAAGAGAAGGTCAGGGGATATAGCCTAATGGCAGAGCACTTGCCTGGCACACATGAGACCTAGCCCTATAACGGAAAAAGGGTAGGGACTATTAAAAAAATCCTGAATCAAAGTTCCTTATTTACACATTTTTCCCCTGAGCTTTCCTAGTACTGTGCCTTATTCTCCCTTCAAAATCCAGTACTCCAGATTATTATCTAAAATAGTGTTGGTATTTGTTATGTTTGTGAAATCAATGGTGGTCTCACAACTTGACAGTAGGCAGGATGAAGACGACTCATTTCCTGCACACGATGAACACTCAGGATCCTCTTATAACAAAGCCCCTGCTTTTATGCTACACAGAAACAATGTGTGGAGTTAGTTGAGGTCCATAAAGACCAGGCTCAAAGTTGGCTTTGCCTCTGATGGAGATGGCTGACTACTGTCCATGTTCAGTTATCTGATCTGCCCACGTGACTCCTTTCTAGAAAGAGAGAGGAATTTAAGGGCATGATGAGTCGTGATTGTAGGGATCACATTCCCTCAGTTAGTAAGGTCTTTATGGTCTGGATCTGGTCAGTAAGTGCCCTCATGGGTTCATGGGTTGGATGCTTGGTTCTACATGTGGCGATGTGAAGAAATATCAGGATCTTTCACTCATGCAGCCTAATATAAGGTTAATAGGTCATTAGGCAATGAGCAATCAGAGTGGTTAACACAGTTAAAACTGTTGGGGCCCAAGTCATTGCTGGATTCCTATCACACCATGTGATCACATGCCTTTGTCATAAAGTTTCTTGTTGTAAGAGGATGTTGCCAGAGGGCCCCTGTCAGAGCTACCACCATGCTGTTTATTTTCAGCCTTCACAACTACACGCTAACTAAAACTCTTCTGTATGAGTTACCTGGCTTCAAGCATTTCATTACAATAATAATAATGATGATAATAAACCAGACCAGTAAATGAGCCTCTACAGAGGATAAGAACTTGTGTTGTTACAGAGCCAGAGGAATCTTGAGGAATGAATATAAAAGAGAAGGTTTAAAACCTCATTTCTCGAGGTTGGAGAGATGGTTCAGCGGTTAAGAACGCTGGCTGCTCTTCCAATTCCCAGCACCCACATGGCAGCTCACAGCTGTCTGTAACTCTAGTTTCAGGGGATCTAACACCCTCAAACAGGTATACATGCAGGCAAAACACCAATCAATGCTCATAAAAGGAAATTATTTTTAAAAATCTCATCTCTCTTTAAGGGATTAGAACATGGTAGAACAATTCCGGGCAATTTCAAGCCTAATAAGGCCTGCAAGATCACGCCCTCCATCTACTCACTGTGAAACAAGCATCTACTGTGCCTTGTATTGTACTAATGGATGGTGGTGAGAACCATAAACAATAGAGTTACAGTCTTATCCTCACAAAGCTCACAGCCCAAGAGAAGAAACAGATACTTCGACAAGCGAATACATCCAAATGTGATCAAATAGAGCAAGGATAAAGCAACTGGCAAGAACAGAACTCCTCAGACAGGAGTGGGGGCAGGAAAACATGCCTGAGCCAGCAATGTCTAAGTTGGACCCTGAAGATGGATTTCATTGATTTAAGCCATTCTACAAATCCATGGCCTGACCATAATCTGATCCCTCATGCCTCCTGTGCGCCTAAGAATCCTGCATACAATAGACTATAATTCATCTTGATTGCAATCCACCTTGATTATACCACTTTGGCACAAACCATTTCAACTTTCCAATTAATGACTATGTTCCTGTTTGTCCTATTGACATAATAAAACCCAGAGCCCTCCCTCAGTGGAAAAGCTGGAAACTGTCTTTAATGAAGCTCAGTTGAATAAATCGCAGCCTAGGCTCTCTAACCACCACGTGTAGCAATGTTTCAATCCAGCTGCCCCTCCTCTGCTGAGAATTCACTAAATCTAAAGTGAGGTGGGAGAAATTCAAGCTTACATCATAAACCTCAGTTTGGGCTAAACAGTTCCCACTGTTTTCTGGGCAGCAATCTATGAACACGAGATGTTGTGCAAAGGGTGAAATCAACAAGGCAAACTTCAAGGTGTGAAACAAGTGCGGTTCGTTAGTTAATAAGCTGTCCTAGAGGCTTCATTATATAAAATGTCTTCTATTTCAAGCTTCTTCTATGTAGTAATGAGGGGGAGTGGGCTGTGTTTCCGGCGTCTGGTTAGCTTATACCTGAAATAATTATACAGAAACTGTATTTATTGACATATTGTTTGGTTCATTAGTTTTAGTCTCTTATTGGCTAACTCTCACATATTTGTTTAACCCATTTTTAATAATCTGTGTGTCACCACGAGTTGTGGCTACTGGGAAAGATTTAGTGTGTCTGACCTAGGAGCTTTATGGCGGACGGCTCTCTCTAACTCTGTCCCCTTTTTAGTATTTCATCCTGTCTACTTCGCCTACCTGATTTCTACCCTATCAAAAGACCAAGACAGTTTTCTTTATTCAACCAATAAAAACAATAAAAATAAAAAAAGCACCTCCTACACCACTTCCATATAAAGGTATCACTAGAAGTTGTCAGAGTTCTTAAAAGGGGACACGGTAAAGACAATGCAGTGAAGATGTGAGGTGTTTTATAATAAATTCTCTATAGTCAGCTTCCTATAAGAAATATGGCTTGGGGTGCATTAACTGGTATTAAAGCAGAGTTCGAGTTCTCTGAGTTTGAGAGGATATGAGGTTGCAATCTTTTTTTTTTAACAAGGAAATTAATTAGTGATGGCTTCCCCGTGAGTTTCTCTCTGAGCCCCCCAGTGATAAACCTGAACTTGCAGAAATACCAGCATGAAAGCTATAATTCTTGGAACCCTACCCAAGTAAGAACTCGGTGTGTTACAAACATGTCAAAATTACGTTCACTGCACTTAAATCTTTCATAAACTCAAGCACTTAACTATTGAGCATTGTGAATGTTTTATGTTCATCCTTGCAGTTTACAGTGAAGCTGAATGAGAAGCTGAATACTGAAAGACACTAGACCGTCATCGGGATGCTAAATTCTGTCTGTGGACCAGTGCTGTGGCCAATCTTCACCCGTTATCTGACTGGATTCCGGATTACCCTTACGGCACACTTCGGAGCATGTCTGTGAAGGCAGAGAAGTTTAACCAGGGAACAAAGACCAACCCTGAATGCAGGTGGTGCCATCTTTTAGACTAGGTACCAGACTGAATAAGAGAGGGAAAGGGAGGAAGTCAGCTGAGTACGAGGCTCGCCATCTCTCTTCCTCTTCCCAGCCACATACCATGTGACCAGCCACATCATGCCTGCCCTGACAAAACTGCATGTGCACAAGTTATCAATCAAATAATCCCCTTTTTCCTTATGGCATTTCTGGCAGGTATTTTGTGATAGCCATGACAAAGGCAAGTGACACAATTAGAAAAAGTTCATTGTCATTTAAGGCTCCTGGTGTTTGTGAGAAATGACCTCAGCTCTGTGCCTAAGGAAAAGTCTGAGTCACAAGATGTAATTGAGGTGCAGAGCTTGTAGCTAAGGCTCTATGTGCTACCTTGACGCCCAGGGAAGTTGAGACTCTTCAGGTCCCCCCTTCCCATTCTTTTCCAGTAGAGAAAGCACCATCTCCAAGCAATCCTTTTATACCATGGGACCAGAAACATCCCTGAGAACAGGTTTCAGTTCCCTGCCAGTTCATAGTTATCCAAACAAGACCACCTTAGGGGTCCCCATCTTGATATTCTGAAGCCTACTTCTCACTGTCTTGGAGCTGTTCATTGTGATCCCAAATATATCTCTATGCCCTCTGCATGGCAGGTGGTATCCTCTGCCTCTAGCTGGGAGGATAGCTAGCTAACCAACTGCTGACCCTTTAATCTACCCAGTGTAAAAGCTCTGTGGGCATAGCACCCCGCCACAAGCATCTCTCCTGCACGTCAGACCGAAGAAGAGGCAACTTCAACAGCATCACTGTTGTCTGCTTAGAGCCAAGCTGAAGAGCCTTTCCTTCACACAGATCAACATTTCAAAGCTTGGGTGTGTAGATCTAATGCCAGAAGAGCCTATGGAAGACTCTAGAAGCTTCTATTCATAGCAAGCTCCTGAAAAATGACACGGAGTTTCTAAGATTGCAAAGCAAATAGTTTGTATCAAATCCAGACCTATGGTTTTTGTGGACCTCATATCTTTTCAATTGAAAACTTTATACTGAGAATGAATACATGTTACTCAGTGAGTATCCCATATGAAGCAATAACTGTGCGCCTCTTTTAGGGAGGGGGGGTCTTTACAGTTTACATAAGGAAAAGATGTCAAGATCAGAACATTTGGAATTAAGCATGTAGCCCTAAATCCAGTGAAGTTTGCTTAGAGAAAGAATAGAGACATACAGCGGAAAAGGAGACAGGGACCAGAGTCTGTTTTGGAAGGCCAGGAACCTCCTGAAGATACAGGAAGCTGGGACAGGCAATGCAGTCTCTTCATGTGTAGTTCAGGGACAAGTGGCCTGTAGAACTATGAAGGACAAATGTCCGTGGGATTTCTTTTTTTTTTTTTTTGGTTTGGTTTGGTTTGGTTTAGGTTTTGGTTTTGGTTTTTCAAAAAAGTGTTTCTCAGTGTAGCAGCCCTGGCTGTCTTGAAACTGCTGCTAAAGACCAGGCTGGCCTCGAACTCATATAGATCCACCTGCCTCTACCTCTCAAGTGTTGGGATTAAAGGTGTGCGCCACCACCGCCTGGCTAACAAATGTCTGTGATTTAAACCACTAAAATGTGATAATTCATCACAGGAGCTCAAGGAAACTGACAGAGTTATCTGTATACAAGTCTCCTGGTCCAGAAAAGATCAAGTTTCTAAGCCGGAAACCACCGTCTCTCCCATGCACACTAAGGATGGAATGTCATAGAGTCTCCTGACTTCGATTAGAAGTCCTATCTGTCAGGACTTGGCTG
This sequence comes from Ondatra zibethicus, assembly GCA_004026605.1. Lineage (NCBI taxonomy): Eukaryota > Metazoa > Chordata > Mammalia > Rodentia > Cricetidae > Ondatra > Ondatra zibethicus. The sequence goes on from PVIU01005875.1 coordinate 92,843, forward strand.
TATCAAGTGGGCACATCCCACCCACAGCCTTGTTTTCAGCATCTGTGGAGTGACGGGCTGGAGGGAAAATGCTGAGGGTTTAATAGTGGAGCACAACAAACCCTGACCGCCATCCCACAGCACCATCCACCCAGCTATACATTCAGGGACCTCTGGGGGAAATGTACCACTCGAAAATATTAAACAGAAACCTTGCTACTCCAGGGACCAAAGTAAACTACAGCATTTCTAGCCAATGGTCTTCTCCTCAAAGCAACCCCCATCCCCGGACACTTCTCCATTTGATGAGGAACATTTCAGCCAAGCGCAGTGGGCACCATCTGCTATCAATACTGCTCGCACTTCCCAGCCAGGACGAGTTCCAGGCCAAGTTTATCTTGTGAGTTAACAGGAGGTGACAAGCCTGGCAGGGCAAGAATTCTCCCTGCGCACTTGATCCAGCCTGGCTGACCAGCTCCATGCTAACCAGGGTATGCCAGAGCTCCCAACAAAAAAATTTTTTTTTGAATAATTTAAAATGAGATAGTGACTTGCCAGGTAATGGCAATCATTGTGGAATATGACTCTGGTTGAATCTGCTTCTGTGGGTCCCTCTACAGCAAACATCGGCGAGTGCAAACTGCCTGCTCTCTAAATTCACCAAATAAATTATGCAAAAGAGCAAGGAGACATGTTAACCTTGGGGGGGAGGGGGCGGGGGGGGAGGAGGACACAGTGAAGGCCAAGCCACCCTAAGCTGCCATACTCTGAATAAGGCTTTAAACACAATATTTAGGAACAAGTAAGTGTTAAGCACATGTGAATTACTGATTTTTCATCTTTGATAAGTCAAGGAAGATACTTACATTGTGGAGGTATTAATTGTAATTTCTTGCCTTAGTTTGGTTATCTACTTAAACAAGTTTCTTCTTACAATTCTGGTAGTTTATGTTCTATCCTAGAAACAGCCCCATGCCAATTATTCAAATCAAGTATAACAAATACAAACATCTGAAACATTCCTAAAAGGAGGGATTTCCAAACAACTTTCCCTAAGGATTCAAAACTCAGAAACTTCTCAACTTTGTGAGATAAAGGCTTAGGAAACATGGTTCAAAGGTTTGTTTTATAAAACATGGTCTTTTCACCTCAATCCTGGAAAGTTAAGGAAAAAATCATGGCCAGAACTTTTCATGTATATATAGCCTTGCATTGAAAGGACAATGAATTAAACATAGAGCCAAGTGATTCTGGCTTACATGTGACCTTGCATTTTTTAGCTGTAATGAAGGCTAAGGACAAATGGATCTCTCCAAGTCTCCATCTCTTCACCTAAACAATGGATTTCAAAAGACCTAGACAACTTCTCTCCCATGAGCCTTCAGACTGAGGCCAAATAAACAACTTATATATGCGCATAAATGTAAATGACATGACTTAATAGGAATGTGCGATGCTATTCATTCAACCAGTACCACTAAGCAATATAGTCACTTAAGTAATGCTGCCCTTTTATTTTTTTTTTTGAAAGGAAAAAGAAAAGGCTATGAATATAGCTCAGAACTAGAGTGATTGCCTAGCATATGCAAGGACCTGGGTCCAAATTCCCAACACTAAGAAAGCCAAAGGGGTAAATAAAAAAAGGGGAAAGGAAGAGTTGTGTAAAATGCTTAGTACATTTATCTGCCATTGGCACAAGAATGCAGAAAAAAAATTCTTACTTCCTGTTTGAAGGCACCACTGACTGGAAGCGCTTCAAGGTGCCAAGTCACCACCCATTCTAGTAGGATCAGTATCTCTTAGATTCCTCCAGCTGGCAAGAGCAGCACATCCACTCCCAGGTCCCGGACAGCCCTCCCTGCAACCTGTGGGAGCATGTCCCTCCCCACTTTGCACCTGACAGGACAACTGTTGGGCAGCTCCCATCAGAGCTGCTGGGTTCAAGAGCCCTGTGCAGCTCAGCTATGCGTGTCCACCCCATCCTGCCCCGTGGTCATCCGAGACTCCTGCTATGCATTAGTCATCCCAAACATTTGCTCCCTGTTGGCGTTCTCTGGAGTTCAGAAGCCTAACTCCTGTGTAGGGACCTAGCACACTGTGGCATGGAAAGGTGGTTTCCATGTAAGTGCCTAATTGTTTGTCTCAATTGATTTTTCACAGGAAACGAGCAGCCACAGAAACATTTCAACATCGGGTTTTATTGACGACTTCTGTGTTTTGGGTTACAGGTCTATTTTCTCACATCTCTGCCCGAACCAAATCTGAAATTCTTTCAGCTGTTAATGTGGGGCCTAATGTAGAATTTAGAAATCTGGAATCTACTGGAAAAGTCTAAACTGTCTTTATTTTTAAGTAGATGTTTGGAAAATTCTGTTAGTTAAGAATTAAAATTTAATGACAAATGCTTCGCTCGTATCTAAAATCAATAGGATTTTCCAAGAGCAGAGCCGGCAAGCCAGCAGATTATAAAGAGATTTGCATATTTTAATCATTGTGTTCTAGGACTTTTATCAACTAAATCCACACTGCAGTAAGCACCATGCTGTCTGGATAAAATATTCACACTCCTCTTAGTAGATATAAAGGTTAGAGGCATAAATCTATTCCCATTGTAGGTCAGATAGAGTAAGGCCTTCATATTAATGTGTCCTGGAATTATCTGGAGGATATGTGCATGACGATTAAAATGCAGATAAACTGCTTTAAAGGGTTAATTAGAAAGTGGACACAAATGATCCCAAAATAAGACCTTTGGCAACATTGTCTACAGTGGCTGTGAAATACATATTTGATGGCTCAACTAATTTTGGTTTTGAAAGCCACTCTCCCCAGGCTCTAAATTCTCCAGCTCTGATGACTGCATATTGTCTAAGAGAAAAACCAAAACATAATGAGTCATTCATCTATCTATTCAGTAGAATGTTCCAGACAGCACCTACTGGGCTAGTTATTTAAACCCCTCCTTGTTTCAATTTTCTTGCCTGTAAAATGAGGCTATCTAGTGGTACCCACAATGTAGAACTATTGTAATAATTGATCAGTTCATGCCAAATACTTAGGGTGATGATGGATTTGTGTTGTAATGAGGGGCCCGGGCTGCGTTCCAGGCACCGGGCCCCTTGTGCCATCCGGCTCCTGGTGTGTACCCGAAATAATTACATGGAAACTGTATTTATTTAAATACTGCCTGGCCCATTATCTCCAGCCCCTTATTGGCTAACTCTCACATATTATTTTAGCCCATCTCCATTAATGTGTATCGACACTTGAGTTGTGGCTTACCGGCATGAGTCTAACCAGTGTCCATCTTGTGCTGGAGAAGCATGGCGTCTGCTCCACTGCCTTCTCTCTCACAGCATTCCGTTCTATCTACTCCGCCCACCTAAGGGCTGTCCTACCAAAAGGCCAAGGCAGTTTTCTTTATTTAACCAATGAGGGCAATACACAAACAGAAGACCCTCCTACACCAGATTTGTATTATAGGGCACTGAGTAGTCAAAGAGTCAAAATCAGGTTTTCTATTAATAAGGTCCCCACTGCCATTAAAAAAAAAAAATCAGCTGGAGCTCATCCACTAAAGTGCTTGCATTACAAGCACAGGGACCTAAGTTTGAATCCCTAGAACCCACATTAAAAACAAAAACATCCCACAATGGCACACAACTGCAGTCCAGCAATGGCAACATGAGAGGCAAATATAAGTGAATCCTTGGAAGCAGGCAGACTGACTACCCAGCCCGGTCTACTTGACAAAGTTTCAGGCCAATGAGAAGCCCTGTCTCAATCGAAAGGTAGAATATGCCTGAGGACAAACACTCAAAGTCATCATCTATCTTCTGTGTGTGCCACCATGCATGCACCTGCGGGTAAATGTACACTCACATGGGCATACAGAAAGACAAAGAAAAATAAGCCTCCAATCCATGGCATTTTCGTATGGATCATTCATTAAAATAATGAGACCATGATTCTCAAATATTACATCAGTTTCTCAAGTTACATTTTTAATGAAAGATGAAGTCTATTACTGTTTTTGATGCATGCATTCTGGCATATATAAACATGCCTCTTTTTTTTTTCCAGAAAGAACACTAGAAACACATATGCCTTGTCAGTATCCTAAGATGTATGTGAGTTGTGGAGAGCCAATGGCTCTTCAGAAAGGACTTCTCTGAGTTCCACTCACCAGGAAATATTTCCTTACCAAGCCACTGAGTCACAGTATCATGGGTTATATGTGGCCAGATTTGTTCACTGCCTATCTATCTTTCAGCAGTACTCAGGTTTTCTTGAATTATGTACATGTTTGGGGTTGGTGCTGTGGCCTCGTGAGAGCCAAAACAACCTGTGGGTCTTCTCTTCTGAAAAAATGCACATACATGCAGCAATTTGTGCTCAATTTCAGGTGCTTCAGAGGTGGGACTCCAACCGCTAGACCTGCTGAGACCAACAGCCTCTATTTGCAAGACCATGATGGGGCTACCCACTGAAACAGCTTACCTGAGCTAACGGGAGCTCACCAACTCCAGCCTGACAGCGAGGGAACCAGCATAGGATCAAAGTAGGCCCTCTTGATGTGGGTGACAGTTGCATGGCTGGGGCAGACTGTGGGGCCACTGGCAGTGAGACCAGGATTTATCCCTACTGCTTCTTCTGGCTTTTTGGAACCCATTCTCTCTGGAGGGATACCTTGCTCAGCCTAGATATAGTGGGGAGGATCTTGGTCCTGCCTCAAAGCCATGTGCTAGATTTTGTTGACTCCCATGGGAAGCCTTACCCTCTCTGAGGAGTAGGTGGGGGTAGGATGGGGGGAAGGTGTAGGGAGCAGGAGGAGGGGAGGGAGTAGGAACTGAATTTGGCATGTAAAATAATAAAAAGTAGTTTTTTAAAAAATAAATTTAAAAAAGAAAAACTAAATTAAATGTAGCAGTTCAGTAAAACGTTACTTTGCTCATAAGAATGGTTAATGAAGGTAATATTAAAATGTTGATTTTTATAAAAAATGTATTATCTGTTAAAATATTGGTATTTATGTTTTCAGATTAAAGACAAATAGCTAAGTGTCCAAAAGGATAAACTGCAGTACTTTTAAATTATTGTAATTGACAAAAATTATATATATATATATTCAATGACTATATATATTCATTGCCTACAATGTGTTCTACAACACATATACATTAGCTAAATTGAACCAACATGTTCATTATCTCATATTTTTGTGGTAAGAATCCTTAAAAACTATTCTTTTAGCAAGTTTCAAGTGTATATTAACTATATAGTGTATATATATTAATTATATATAAGTATATATTAACTATATAGTGTATATATATTAATTATAGGCACAATATTGTACAACTGATCTCATAAACTTCTCCTAACTGAAATTTTATACCCTGGGATCACCTCCCAGATGTCCCTCTCCGTGGCCCCAGCTCCCAGCAGCTACCATTTTATTCTCTGTTCCTCTAAGTCCAATACTTTAACTTCCACATATAACTGAGATCATTAAGTCTTACTTATCTTCTTGTGTCTGCCTCATTTCACTTAACGTAATAACCCCCAAATTCAGCCACATTATTGGAACAACAGAATGCCCCCCCCCCCTTTGAATCAAGTGGCGATCCATTGTGTACACGCACCACGTTTGCTTCCCAATCCATCTTTTCTGGGAGTTCCAGATCACAGCTGTACCGTGGACACCCCTGCAGGGAACATGGGAGGGAGGGTATCTCCTTCAACACCCCTGCATTAGCCTCCTTTCTCCATGCTCTGACAAATCCTTGCCAGAAGGAACTTCCGGGAGAAAAGGGTTATTTGGGAAAAGCTTAAAGGGACACAGTCCACCGTGGTGATTCTCTGGGTGTGGCGAGAGCTGGCCACTGGCCACACAGTGGTGAATCAGGCAGTAAAAATCTCCTCTTGAGTGGCCTACAGCACCCTGTTAGGTCTCATGTCCCAGAGGTCCCACAACCTCCCAAAGTGGTGCCACTAGTATGGGACCAGGTATTCCAACACAAGAGGGGGTGAGGGGCGTTTACTTCATACCCAAACACAGCAATACTGCCGATGATGATACGGTAGTTCCAGTTTCAATTTTCTGAGGAATCTCCATTCTATTTGCTGAAAATGGCACTGGTAATTTACATTTCAACTAATACTGGATTACCTTCCAGGCTCCCAGTTGTCTTCAGCTGCTTGTGGAGAGAACAGAGGAGGAAATGTGTATTGTTCTTCATCACTAAATACAAGAACCCAAGGGCCAAACCATGGTTTGATCGTGCTGAACCCCATTGGATGCGTAATAATTATTTAATGAAATAGTCTTCATATGCAAACTGGAAACTGGGTTGCATTTTAGTGTGTTAGGGGGCTTTAGGTTCTATTCCTGGGACAAAAAAAAAAGAAGTTATTGTTTTAAAGAAGTCACTATTAATGCTTTAAAGTAAACATCTGATAACTATGGTCAAAGTCTGGCCCATTTTCCTGGTAAACAAGCAAAACCGCCCCGATGTAACACACAGCATTTTGTGAGATGTATAAAATTCCCCAATTAAACACCACTGGAACGGCAGACATTTATAGACTTCCCTTATTTTCTGAGCAAGTGACTTAGGTCCCAGCACAAAATGATTAGAATGAGAAACAGGTTTAGAGTCCTGGTGTCCACCCCAGCAGGTGCCGGGACAAATTGCAGGTTTGTAGCCAGGAAGTTCTTCATGTTCTAAGAGGAACGACCCTGCCATTAATGCTCAAGCTTCACGCTGCTTTTCTGAGAACTATAAAGGTCACAGCACAAAATACCAGAATCCGCTGACTTTATGCAAACCTTTCTTTGTCCTACTTTACTGCTGATTATTCCAAAACTTTTTTTTTCTTTTTTCTTTTTTTTTGCCTGTGCTTGGGGACTGCCGTCTTTGGTGTCATATGTCCAGTTGTTAATATTCACCAGCATCCTGATCGCAAGACAGTGAGGACTTGGTCTTTTGTTTCCATTCCTCCTCACATGGGAAACAAAGTCAAAAACAAAATACAAAGACAAATGACGAAAGACAAGAGAAAGAAATAAAAGATGATGTCAAAAAGTTTGTACCCACGGGAAATGCTGATATCAATCTTAGAGCTTTCCCTTCACCCCCACATCTCTAGCCCTGGGAGCAAAGGACGATCACCTGTGACGAACAGGGAAGCAAAGCTGGGCTTCCTCAGCTCCCATGCGTGCCTACCTTGATTCTCTCTTCCTTCTCTTATTCATAACGAGCTCAAATATAAAACTTCATTATGTAAAGAATTCATGGAACAGGCATAGGTTTTTATTTTCCAACTCTATAGAGGTCAGGACTGTGATGAGGACTTCAGATTCCCTCCTGCCTCTTGGAAACAACAGAAGCGAATGCAAAAGCATGCAGTGTACAATACAACATCCTCAGCCATTAGGAATAAAATACTTAAGCTGAAAGCAAAAATTTCAAGGAAGGTACAATGTATTTGCTGCCCTGGGTGGATTTTAGTGACAGCTAAAATATTCCAAACAGTACCAGGATTTCTAGCTGAAATGGTTTAGAATAACCTAGGTTTTAAATTTAAATATTTATAAGCCCATATTACTAATACCTTTAACATAGAACCCGGATTTACAGTGAGATTGAGCTCCGGAAACTCCTTCAAGGGTCCTTTCACAAATGTCTTTGGAAGCCTGTTTCATGAAGAAAATTCTGCTGTCTAAAACACATCATCCGAGGGAACACAATGTTATTATTGTCTGGTACTTCTGAGCTAGAAGAGCAACGTTACTCTTCTTGGCTCTAGGTCTCATGGCTGAGCAAGCATGTGGCTTTGTTCCAGGTAGACATTTTCAAGGAATTTTGCTTACAAGGAGGCACTAAACCAGGCACTTTAATTAATATTCGTGTTTACTTTGATGCTAGATGAAGCTAAGGGTTCTATTGGCAAGGATGGACTCTCCAATAAATCCAAGCTCTCTCCGGAGAGTTCCACTCTGGGAAGAGAGTGAGATGCATTAACACTCCATTAATATTTTCCTTGGAAGCATTCATTTATCTCCTCATCATTTCCTGAATCTGCCCTGAAATGCTTGTGCTGGCATCGAACAAAAGGAGCCTGTCCAGAGCCTAATGAAGTGCAAGACACCAAGGTAAGAAGCAAGGCCGCTGGGCTGGCTCCTAGCAGGATGCACAATGGTACTTTCTCTGCTATATTTAGCTCCAAAGTCATGGTCAGTAGCCCTGACTTAAGGAACAATCTGAAAGAACTTCCAAGTTCCAAGGCTGCCTGAATAAGCCAATCAGAATTCTGTTTTCTAAGTCAACATAAGCCAGTCACTGAGGTAATTTCCATTTGTGAATACTTCCCTGCCATCAGTGGCTTCCTCGGTGACATTCTAGAATCACAGAAAGAGGAAAAGAGATCTTTAAGGCCACAGCTAGCAGCTTCCCTTCCACTACAACAGCCACCATATTTCTGCCAAGAGGCCCCCTGGGCAGAGATGAGGAACTCAGGGCCCCGGCAGGAAGCTCATTCCTTATTCAACAGCTCAAGCAATTCCAAAACTCCTTTCTGGATGGAGATTAAGCCTTTCTGTGGGCAAACCTTGCATCTTGATCCTGACTCTGCCCTCTGGAGCCTCAGAAAATGATGACTCAGTGGGGAAATTTCACTGACATAAGCTGATGCGCTGTTACCCAATGCAGCATCTTAGACGAGAAGAAAGTTTTGTGAGCAGTAAAGAATCTTGTTCTGGGTAAGGAAAGTCATGCTTAAAGCCTGTTTAAAAAGTATTCATATTCTTGTCTATGCTGATTCAACAACTGAAAATAATAATTGTTCTCCCTCCAAGGCTCTCTCGTTACCAAGGACTGAAGAACACTTGCCTGTGATAGTTTCACTTGCACTAAGTAAACAGTCCTTAGGCTAATTATGACGGCTGTCATGTACTGAGTCCTTACACTTAAACATCACTGTGTGGGGCCACTTCATGCAACAGTTCTGAGGCATAGCATTCTATAAATAAGAACACTCTTCGGAAGATTAAATGCCATGCCCCAGAGCCATAGAAGCAGGGGGTGATAAAAACTTCAAACCCAGGCCTACCCAACTTCTACCCTAAAAATCCATCAACTCTACAAAACTAAATTTCTGTACACCATCTTCAAATAAAGAACTTACATACCCCCAATACATACTCTTGATAATAAGACGTATCTATAGTTCTGTTATGCTAAATGTATCCCCCCAAAATTCATACACTGCGGCCCTAACCCCTCTTGCCTGCATGGTTTTGGAGACAGGCCTCTAAGAAGGATGGAGCTCAAGTGAAGTCAGGGGAGCAATTAGCTCCTGGGTTTAGCATTGGAGGAAGAGCCAGCAGCCAGCAAGAGGGAGTCCACTGCCAGACAGAGAGATGCCTCCTGCAACCGAACCCGGTGGGCCTTAATCTGGACAGTGTCCAGCTCCAGAACCTGAACAAGAGAAACGTCTGCTATGTAAGCCACTCAGCTGATGTCTGGCAGCCTGACTTCAACAACATAGGCTCTTTCTGGCCTTTGCGAAAGTCTACCAAATACAGGAAAGAACAGCAACGAAGCCTCTCTCTTGCTGAGACCTGCCCTCGTTCTCCTGGCCTTCCAGCCCCTGGTGACAGCAAGCAGAACCACAGCCGTGTCTCCTCCTCACAGCCCACTGTTGACTGTCTGCTGCAGAGAGACTACTTCCATCCTTTTGTTTGGTTATCTCTGGCGCACAGAAGGACCAGGGAACACTGGAACCGAGACTCATCAGTAGCAAAACCAAACCCCTCCTAATTATGTCAAGTTGCTTCCTTTTCCTCAGATTTTTGTTACTTCTTTGAACTTTTTAATGAAAAAAAAAAAAACAGGCTTAGTGGTTAAGAGCACTTATTGTGCCCAACAACAGATGGAAACAGGCAGAGAACCACATCAGAGCACCGGACGGAGCTCCCAAGGTCCAGCTGAAGAGTGGAAGGAGTGAGAATATGAGCAAGGAGGTCAAGACCATGAGAGGTTCACCCACTGAGACAGTTTGCCTGAGCTAATGGGAGCTCACCAACTCCAACTGGACTGGGAGTAAACGAGCATGGGATCAAACTGGTCCCTCTGAATGTGGCTGACAGTTGGGGCAGACTGAGGGGCCACTGACAGTGGCACTGGGATTTGTCTCTACTACATGTACTGGCTTTTTGCAATCCTATTCTCTTTGGATGTAAACCTTGCTCAACCTAGATGTAGTAGGGAGGGCCTTGGATTTACCACAGGGCAGGGTGTTTTGTCCTCTCTTAAGATTGGAGGGGGAGGGGTGGGAGGGTTTGTAGAGGGAGTGGGAGGAGGGGAGGGAGTGGAAATTTGGATTGATATTCTTTTTAAAGTAATAAAAAAATAAAAGAGCATTTATTGTTCTTTCAGAGGACCTGAGTTTGGTTCCCAGCAGCCACATGGTGGCTCACAGCCATTAACTCCAATTCTAGGGGCTCTGATACCTTCTGACCTCAATGGGCACAAGAAACTCATGTTGTGCATGGACATCCACACAGGTAAAATACAATATATGATAAATAAAAATTTTAAATGAAGAAAAATGATGTAAATGGTAGAAAATTCCAGAAAAGAAAAATAGAGCTAAGTTTAAAGTTAATTTTACTTGTGAAAGCATGCCAGACTTAGCTTGCTTTTCTTTTCGTTTGTGAGCATGTGTATGTGTGAGCATGTGAGTGCGCATTTGTGTGTCTACACATGGGTATTCATTTGCAAGTGTGTGAAGGCCCTGGCAGGAATTTTCTTCCATGACTTCTTACCTTATTCTTTCATGGCAGAGCACACCGCCACAGCCCGTGTCACTAACCAGGTGGCTCTGGATCTCTGGATCTTTAGAGTGACAGGTGATCCACACCCACCCAGTATTCACACAGGTTCTAGGGACCCCCAACTCCGATCCTCTTGCTTGCATAGCGATTATTACCAGCCGTCTTACGTGCTGTTGAGTTCAATCTCTTTATGGTGTCCTATATTGCCTGTGAAAGTATCCTGACTCAATTTAAAGGGGGAAAATGGAATCTCAAGGATTCAAGAGAGTTCTGGTAGTTTCAATAATTCTGAGAACTCAAAACATACAAACACACATGCACACACACACACACAAATCACCAAATACACAAGAACCCTCCTATATTTACCCTTCCAAGAACCCCATTCCAGGATGGCCGTTCACTCCGTCCTCTGAAAATATGACATGACCGCGACATCAAGAAAACAAAGTGCAGCCTCTCCCGCATGAGAACAAGCCTGGGTCCCTCAAAATTGCGGGAAGAAGAAACATTTATATAATGTTTGTGGTCCAGATGTACATAGTCTGCTCCCAGGAGCTCATTCGATTAGAGACTATTTCTGAGAAAGGCCCAGGTCATGAACTGACATCAGAAAATACTTTACTGTCTTCTGGAGCCAAAAACCAGCCTCAAACTGTGCTCATCCATCTCATGAATGGAAACTGCTGATAGTCCACAGAAAGAGGTGCAAACAATTGACAATGAGGCAATGTAATTCGATCAGCATTAGGGAAAATTCCTAAGGTACAACGGTGGGCAATCACTGGCATTACTGTATGAGAAAATGTAGTCCTAGCTCTATCATTTTCAAAGCACTTGGCAGAAAAGAAGCTGTATAAATTACTGCAGTAGGATACTATCACTTTTTTTAAATAAATGGGGCCCTGCGTTTCTTTTCTCTCTCCCTCCACACAAATATATATATATCATGCATGTCTATGTATACATATATGTATATACATATGCATACATACACACATATATATACACACACATATATATTTCACATATCTTATCATAGTTCCTGTGCAGATTGGTACCAGGATGCCCCCTGGATACCAAGATACACAGATGTTCAACTCTCTTGTACAAAATAGCTGTCAGAATAGCAGTCAGAATATTGTCACATAATCAATGAACTGTCTCTCAATGGTAACATCTAATACAATGTAAATATTACGAGTTGTTGACACGCTGCATTATTCTAAAAGCTCTGTACAGACTCAATTGAGATACAATTTGTTTCTAGTACTTTCAATGCACAGCTGAGTCTGTGGCTATGGAACTTAGAGCTGTGGAGGGATGACTGTATGTGCTTAACAGCAAAGCTATGGTCTCAGAAACGCATCCTTGGAAAGCTTCATTATCACATGACCACCCCACCCAGCTTGTGCAGGTCAGTCCTTTAATGTGCCCTTTGGATGCAGGGAAAGACGATGCCAACATGAGAAGCCTGAAGCTCCTGATGGAGCAGCATGGCAAAGCCTCACCTCCCATTATCTCACAATCTCTAGCTCCTTTGCTTGTTACTAGGCTGGGGGTCTTGAAGTCAGTTGGGAAAGCTGGGCGCCCTCAACAAGCCTGGCGTTTGGAGCTCAGAGTGGTATCTTCATCCGCTGCCCATCAGGAAGAGGCACAGGGACAACCCGAAATCACAGCTTTAGAAGGGCACACAGCCTAGGACGGCAGCCTCTTAAGCATTCTCCTGTGAAGTTGTTAACACACACCAGATCGTTCTCCCAGAGCAAAGCATACAGCTTGCCGGTGCAGCACACAGAAATCAGTGTTTTCAATAAGCACACAAACCATGCTTCTTGGTTTTGTTTACATCAGTTCCAGGCATTAGGAAAACAATTACTTTCACAGTCATTCAGCAATGAAATAAATTATGCATTTGCCCATTAGGTTGGAGAAAACCACATTTCTTGTGGGAAGCCAAGAGGGACAATACAAAGGGGGGAGTGTCGCTGCTTGACTACGGTGACAAATGCAAATGGCTGAGGCCGTGAACCCCAAACTCTTATTTTCCCACCCCTGTGGGCCACAAAGAGTTGGTACTTGTCACCCACAAGAAAGGGCCATACAAAATACAGAGAGCTCAGCAGCTTCTATAGACAACTGAGGGCTTAGCAGCCCGCTGTATTCAGCCACATTCCCTCAAAGCCTGTCCTTTCAACCAATCACCTTTGGCTTCAAGGACACCCCCACTTATTATGAGGAACACTTTCAGCCATTTCATTCACTTTCCTGAATACTCATAGCAGTAATAACTGTGAGGAGCATTTGTGAAGGCCGTTGCAGAGGTCTACATTTTTAAAATCATACCAGAATTTATCAAACCCAAGCAGGGCAGCAGAGAAATGTCATCTTAATTCCCTCTGAGTCGGAGTTGCTATTCTACCAACTATCTAAAGGCATCATGGGAAACACAAGATTCAATCTCTATGCTAAAAGAGTTTATGCACTGGAACCAGAGATAAGAGTCATTGAAATTACTATAATCACGGGAGCCTGGGACCACTCCTCGAGAAATAAAACTAAATGCAATAAGAATAGTGGTCAGAGGGAAATTAATGCTACCAAGGAGAGTCCGAGGGCTCCCTAAGTTAAATAACAGCTTGAACTGAGTCATAAAAAGCAGAGGGAATGAGAAGGAGATGGGATAAGCTAAGTCAGAAACAATCCCATCAGCAGGAGTTGAGACAGCAAACCTGGGTGGGACAGAACAGGCTGAGAGGATGCTTGGAAATCCCAATGCTCAGGGGGCCATGTCAGCTAACAGTTACCGGGATGTCACTGATGAGAGTAGATCTTTCTTTAAGAGATAAATCCCATGGTCATGCATAGTAGAAGGTGGGAGAACAAAGGCAGAAAGCCTACAGGGCAGGGGAAGGACTGTAGTAACTCAAGCGAAAAGTAGAAAGTTGGCTAACGCTCATCAGTGGGAACAAGCAATACTACAGATTGGTTACTGACTTGTCCCCCAAACTCATGTGGAACTTCACATCCCGAGTATCTGAGACTGTGTCTGTTTGAGGGGTGCAGGGATGGGGTTTTCACAAGGTAACCGAGTTCAAATGAGGTCACTGGGTTAGATCCTAATCCGATTTGGCTAGCATCCTTATAAGAAAATGGAACTTGAACAGAAACAGAGAAGGACCGTGAAAGACAGACGGAGCAGATGGCCATCCATAAGATCAAGACCTTAAAAGCACCAAACAGATGACAAACCAAGCCTGAACTTCTACCCCCGGGTTCATGAGAAAAGAAATTTCCATTGTTTCAGATCTCATGTGTGTGACACTTGGCTCTGATGTCCCTGGACATGTCTCTGATCTCCGAGACAGATCTGTGAGGCTGCCAGGAATGCCAACCGACAGCAGTGAAAGTAGGAAGTCAAAGTCATCCTTTAAGGGGGGCATATTTAGAAAACTTGAAAAAGCAGGTTTAATAAAAAGTAAAGCAGTTTTTTTTAAGATAATAAATTTGAGTTCTCATGGGACATACGTACAAACACATACGTGCTTATGTGGTAAAGCTGTTGGGGACTATACTAAACATTAGGGCCATCCTATAGAGGTGGAAGCTGGCATCCTGAATAGACAAAGTTGGTCAGGATGATGATGAAGGGTAAGAAAGGAGATTTAAAGGAACACCAGGAGAAGCACCATATCTCCTAAGACCAACAGATGGGCAGGGGTTGCATGAAATGACTGCTCCAAACTGACAGCTGTCTGGCATCAAGGCTTTGCTCTGCTAGGGCTTGGAGCACAATGCCCAGCACATAGTGTTAGGCATGCTGGGTACTCTCTGTAGAAAGACCTCAGATCTCTCTACCCTTTGCCTTCCTGTCTCCAGCCTCTTTCTTTTCAGAGTGCCTCTTCTGCAAGGGTGGGTATCCATTTATGGATGTTCTCAGATCATGAAAAACAAAGATAATGTGTTATACTTTCATTCCTTAGAATGGGTCGTGCCCTTTAAATGTGTGAGAAAAAGAATCACCCCCACAGACGTAAATCATAAAGCTACCAGAAGCTCTTCTTTTTTTTTTGTTTTGTTTTTTATTTATTTATTTATTTTTCCATACATTGTTTTGTTTTATTTTTTCCATTCAAGAACATAATTAAAGAAATAAAATTTTTTTTCCTTTCTTCCCCTTCTCCCGGTCCCCTCCCACTACCCTCCCACCCCTCCTCCCTCCCCCTTCTTCCTTGAAAGAGGGCATGGTGCCCTGCCCTGTTAGAAGTCCAAGGCCCACCCCCA